>PVJO010008194.1:0-76853 GCA_004026905.1 Hystrix cristata | reverse complement strand
TCTCTGATATGAGAAACCATAACTGTAAATAAGGACAAAGAGGTGTAATAGATATTATATAAAAGGAGGATGGTGTGCAGAGGAGAGGAATACTAGAAAGAAAGAAGGGGAAAAGCAGAAAGGCAACAGGGGAAAGAGAGGGGAAAGGGAAAATATGGAAAATGATGAATGAACCTGCTGTAAATAGGGAGGGAGGGAGGAGAGGGGAGGGGCGGGGGAGAGGGGGGAGAACCAAGATGCACCATGTATAGGTACAGAATAAATGTAATGAATGTGACCAATGTATGTAGAATGTACCAATACATGTTCTTGGTTTAAAATTAAAAAAAAATAGAATTTACAAAATTATCTAAAAATACGAAAACTTGGGGATAAATCTGACAAGAGTTGTATGATACCTGTATATTAAAGACAGCAAAACATTACTTCAAAATTTTAAAACACCCAAACACTAGAAGATATATATCACATTTATAAGTCAAAAGACAATATCATTTAGATTTCACTGACCAAAGAATGAATTTACAAATTCAGTTTGTGCAATAATAATTCTAGAAAGTGATGTTTTATTTTAGATGTTGACAAGCTAATTCTAAAATTTATTTGGAAATGCTAATGACTTAGAATGGTCAAAAATATTTGAAAATAAACATAGAGGCATAATGCAACCTCATTTCAGACTTATTCAAACTTACAATAATGAATATACTACAATACTGGCCTCAAGATAGACTTCAAGATCATGGACTAGAGTGTTCATGGAACACAGCTCAGAAATAGATCTATACTTGTAAAGACAAGTGACTTTTAACAGCCACGTAAAGGCAATTCAGTGAAGAAAGAGAATGTTACTGGGACAGCTGAATCTCCATATGCAAGAAAATTTAAAAATGGACTTTGTACCACATGCGATAATTAGCTCAAAATAGATGGCAGACCTAAATGCAGAACAAATATCTAAAAATCTGCAGGAGAAAAGACAATAAATCTTTGTGATTTTGGGTGCAAGCAAAACTATTTTAAGTAACACATCAAAATTTCAATAAAAAAAAAAGTGGATAGATTGGATTCCATCCCAGTTAAAAACCACTTCTTTTTTAAAAAGAATAAAAATAGCATTCTTCATACTGAAAAAATATGCTTGTAAATCTTATATTTGATAAAGGACATATACATAATATGCATAAAGAGTTATCAAATTCAATAGTATAAATGTAAACACCTCCAACAAATGGTGGACCAAAAATTTTTACAGATACTTCTGCAAAGAAAATACATGAAATGCAACAAAGCCTATGAAAACCTTCTGAATGCTATTAGCCACTAAGGAAATGCAAACTTTAAATATTATGATTACTTCTACATACTATTAAAATGGCTAAAAGTCATATAATCATAGTAAGATCTGACAGCCTTGTGAAAGATTGTAATTCTCATGCACTAAAATTTCAAAATAAAACAGTTTATCCACTATGGAAAACAGCTTGACAGTTTCTTAATAAGACAGGAATATACTGGCCACCAGATCCAGACATTGGACTTTTAGGTATTTATCTAAGAGAAATGAAAACATATACACACAGATACTGGTAGGCAAGTGTTTATAAAAGGATTTTTTTTTTGTAATCCCAAACTGGAAACAACCCAAAAGTGCATTAAGTGGCAATCAGGTAAATAAATTAGCATGTCCATAAAATAGAATATTACTAAGCAATAAAAGGAGTAAACTAGTGATATGACAAGCAACAGAATGGATGAGTGTCATAATTTTACTGAGTGAATGAAGCCAGACCCCCCCAAAAAAAAAACCATATAAACTGTACCAGTCTATTTACATAATGTTCTAGAAAATGAATATTAATCTGTAGATCAGTAGTGCCCAAGGAATGGAAAGAGAATGGAAGGAAAGAAATACAATTATTAAGTATTACTTTTGGGGGTGATACACACACTTACTCTCTTACCTACAGGTACATACATGTATCAAAACTTACTGAATTGTACATCTTGAAGATGCGCTGTTTATTTTATGCCAAGTTGATTCTAAGTAAAGCTGGTAATTTTTTTTAAATGTAGAAGTAACAAATTACAGGACTTTTAAGAAAAGGTCTCTGTAAGTGTGAGTATATACTGACATTTCAGTCTCATGTTTAGTTGAGAAATGTGAACATGGTGCAATTTTAGGAAGACTTTTTTTCTTAATATCACATGAAGAGGATTTCAATGCATTGTATGTGTCTATAAAGGAAAAAAACCTTCTAGTTTCAAACAGTTCTCGATTTACAGAAAGATGCATGAAATGCATGAAAACACAGATGAGCACATCTCAGACTAAGACATTAACACCTAGGTCAGATGGCCATTTAAAAACATGCTTTGTATGATTTTCATAATATGTATGAATAACTGATTTTTTTTTATTTGTGGGCACTCAGAATTGAAAATAGAGAGAAGAGGAAGCAAAGACAAGTGCATCAACTCTTCTCCCTTCTATCTCATTTTCTTCAGGTGACATCCATGTATTTTTGAAGAAAGATGTGATGGTCATTGGATTTGTCAACTTGATTATGCAACTACCCTTAATAATGAAATCAAACACTAATTTAGGCATTGTGAAGGTGTTTTCTAAATGCGCTTGAAGCTTAGAGTCAATTGATTTGATATGAGAGATACCATCATAGATAATCTACATGGGACTGGTTCAGTTGGTCGAAAGCATTAAGAGCTTGAATGAGACTTCCCTGAAGAATAGAGTTCACCCGTGGACAGCAGTTTCCCCACGTCAGGGTGCCAGCCTGTCTTTCTCGATGGCCCGCCCTACACAGGCTGGATTTGCCCAGTCAGTTCCTACCATTAGACAAACCGATGCCTTGCTCTAAATTTCTTAATATTTATCACCAGGTTGTTCTAGTCCACTGGTTGAACCCCAAGCGATACACATAGAGCACTCATTAAACCACTTTATTCAAGGCACTGTTTTCCCCAGCCTGCCCATTTTGCACCACCCTCCAAGCCAACTCAGTGATTCTCTCCTCCTCCTCTTTCTGTTCCCTTACACTTATTTTGCTATAGCACGTATCGCTTCACAGATCCCTCTTGTCTGTATGATCGCACGCTCTTAAAAGTAATGTCTTTTCTTTGCAAGCACCTACAAAATTCTTTTTGAAAATTTCTTGACAATTTAAGGCAAATTTATGTATCAAGTAAGTGTCTAGACACATTTACCCAACATCTTCTCCCTCCCTGGGCATGTGGCTTTCACTTTTTGCACCAATAACTATCTATGTATGTAAGCTGCAAGATTATTGCTCTTTCCTGTTTGTAATAATCATAATGTAAATTTTAAAAGATCACTCAAAATTCAAATCATGAGGCCACCCGAATACAGTTACTTAACTCTGAGTTAAAGCACAGAGTGTTCTCAAAACACCTGCATTACTGCTCATTCCAAAAATGCACAACACAACACACTGCCAAGGACTTGCTGCAACATACATTTTGGAACATTCCTGTACGGATTCCAGGTCACTATGTAATTCTTGCTTTGCTAATGGTAAACTTCGACTTTGAACTATGCCACAACAATGAGATCTGAAGTTTTCAAAAATGTTTCAGTAAACAGTTATGAAAACTGGGAGCAGCCTAGAGGCATTTTATACCACCAAATAAACATGCTTCTTACTGGAATTCTTGTTTAACCTAATAGAGATGGTGAAGGAGACACGGCAGAGGAAGAACAGTGGCGTTAAATTGTCCTCTCAGTTGGAGGAACTGTTTCTGTCGGTCAGTAAATGTTTGTGCTCCTAGTCTCGTCCTACCTGAGAAATTCCAGGTTGATTATTCATTTAAACCATTACACCTTTGACATAAAGCACAGGGATTTTCCATTTCAATTAATAGCTAGAGAATAGTAAACGTATTTATAATTTGTCTTTTGTACTTTTTCTTGTGAACTAATAAATGAGGAAAATGTCTGTACCTGTATAAACAGCAAGGCATTTAAAAAATAACAATATAAACATTTTATACTTTATTTCTATTCCTTTTTTGCCCAGGCCCAATTCTTCCTGTGTGTGTACATGTATTTTTGTTGGTTGGCTAGATTTAGAAAATTACACAAATGCTTTGGGGTAAATATACAGCAATAGGGAAATCGATAGGAATTTTCTATGTTGTAATATCTACAAGTGAAAATCCAGCAGAGTATATTTCTGGTTTTTGTTGGGGTTTTTTTGTTTTTTGGTTTTTTGGTGCAGGGAATCGAACTCAGGGCCTTGTGCTTGCAAGGGAAGCACTCTAACAACTGAGCAATATCCCCAGCCCAGCAGAGTATATTTCTTGCAGAGCTTATCTAAGAAAAATTGGTTGACTCTCTGCTATTAATGCCACATGTAAAATTTTCTCCATTACTGTAATTGCCTTAACTAGCAAAAATATCCAAAGAACAGTGTGTATCCAGTATCTCCAAAGAACATGTGTTACACTTTGTTCTTGGTCTTTCAAAATCAAGTACTATTCTCCTTATTTAAACTTGTCCTTATCATGTACAGGTACAAAATAACCATGTTGATTATGATCATTATGTATGCAATGTACCAATACATGTTCTTGGTAAAAAATAATAAAAAAATCAAAAAAAATAAACTTGTCCTAACACAATTACAAAAAAGTAACAATTTCACTTGTTCTTCTCCTCACTTGTGATGACAGCTGATCCACAGAGATTCAACTGGTTTAGCTTTATTCATTTTTCATCTATGAAAGTCTACAAACAAATTAGGTGTTTTTTTTGTATAAAAATGGAGACTTAAATTTGTTAGCACCAGGAAATGACTCGTAGAGATGTACAGTTTAAAAGTTTATAACTTTGTAAAAGATCAAGTCACTATCTTTCTGAATGCTTCGCAATTTTTATGGTTTCCAGAATGGATAATCGTGTAGCCTGATGCTGTACTGTATATGTTCCGAGTAATTAAAAAGAAATGAAAAAATTCCTTGTTTTTACTATATATCATGTGCATTGAAAGCTTGTCAATATTTGATACAATTAAACTTTAAACTATCCAGGTCCCACTTCAACAAACCAACCTAGAATCCAGGACAACCGGTCATTGTCTTAATGAGTACTAATTATTAGGGAAAGAGGAACACTCTGTTCATTTGTGAACTAAAGAAAGAAAGGTAAGACCTCTGCTTTCTGGCTTTACAAGGCCAAGTCAGAAAGCCATGTACCAAAAACCCAGGTTCCTTTAAATATTTTACTATTAAAACATAGCTTTGGAGCAGAAAGTAAATTGACTTGATAGTGAATTCCCAGCTATAACCTTCTATTAAAATAGGTCTCACTGTGAGAACCATGACAACAAATCCCAACAATTCGCCCTTTCGGATACCGTATTTTCACTCTTTATGTTTTCTTCTTGGGTCTTTCTCTCCTTTGCCCAAGCAATTCAGCAGCACACACGCACAACTCCTTAGCCCCTTACCACATAGTCATTGTGATAAACACACACTGAGGCTGTCCAGTAGACACAGCATCTCACTGAAGGCTACAAATACACCAGTCAAAATAGAGACGATTTCACTCTTCACTTCTACTGACAGAACTTATAACTAAAGATTTCAGATAAAAATCATTAATAAAAGCTGAAGCAACTGAATATATTCCAAACCCGGTTCTACTTCTTGTTAGCAGTGGCCTGGAGGTCCAAGCACCATGATCGACTAATAATTGCAAGCCTGCAGCAGGAAGAGAAAGTCTCCCCATAAAACTTAATGTTTTTATGCTCCTGTATTCATTATATAAAAACCACTGACCGAGTTTCTGTAAAATACAGTAAGAAAAGCCCTCAGCAAGCTTACTAAGTACCTCTTCGGGTCTATTAGTCCTAAATTCCCAGCTGCCTGTTGAATCTTTGATAATTGGGTGTCACAATAAGTGTTTCTCTGGACCAGTGCCTAACAATATACTGGCCACATAAAAGATGCATAGTAAGAGGAGGAAAAAAATGTTTTTTAAAAAGCTTGCTCTTCTGAATGAAATTTGAAATCCATTCACTATTCTTTTTCTTTTTCCTTAAATTAGACACAGTCATCTCTATAGAAAAATATGTACACATACACACACACGCACACACACACATGCACACACACCCTATACCCACAGGGGTATTTAAAATAAATTGCATATATTTGGAGAAAGTGAGGGAATTGGGTGTTTATTTTGTAGATCATATATAATTCAGTTGGAGAAGGGCCTATTGAAAATGTGAGTTGTGAGCAATAGTTTAAAATGATGGAGTGACCACAGTCTTCCAGATAGGATGAGGGACACAGTTCCAGGTACTTCTTCTTCATTTCCTTCCTTATCAGCAGAGTTTTTCAATCAACCTAATCTAGCAGAACATTTCTCCCAGGCTACTGAGATATATTTGCAGGAAACAACTTTCCCCTCACCAAAAGAAATAGGTTTAACTCCTTCATTCCTTGAATTCTGTAACTCAGAGAAAAAGTGAGTTTTCCATAAGGTATTTAAAGAGGAAAGAGAGATGAATCTATGTGGAAAATTATTTGAAGAAACAGAAAATTGCATCTACCTTGTAAGTCCAGCTGCATATACATATATACATTATATATATATACATTCCTCCATGAAAAACTAGAAATTTCATTTAGAAATGGTATTTGCAAAGTCAGCAGCAATTCTTAAGAATGTCTTTCCTGCTGCCAGCATTGTGATTTTTTTGCCCCAGTAATAAGGGATCATTTGGACCCGTTCTTTTCACTCGATGTTGTCCACTTCTATTGCATTTCTCCCACTTATCTTCCCACATGAGAGATGATTGGATTACCTATAGAATACGATGAATCACTTCAACAAAAAAATACATAGCATCTGGTTGAGGTTCCTTCCGGCATATAAATTAAGTGTGAATGACAAGTGGGTCAAAAAATTTCCTTCAAAACGGGTTCCTGCGTGGCAGGTGGACTCAAGTATTCTCACTTTCCCGGCTGGAGGTGTTTCTGGGCTGGCTCAGGTCGCTAACCTTTATTACAGAGAACTGGGTCATTTTGTCACCCCCTGAAAATAATTGATGAGATGAAAAGAGAGGTTTGGGTGAGCAAAATGGAAAGATGTACTTAATAACTATGCTGAGATGAGAAATGTTAAGAAAAAAAGTACTGGTGAGACTGAATGATGCCACAAAAAAAAAGCTTGTGATACCCAAAGAAAACAGCAATAAATAAATAAGTGTAGCCATTCAATTAATTTCAGACATACTGGTATTTCCCCATCAAGAAAACTCCCCAGTAGATAAAGAAGAAGTTAGTCAAATGGCATTTTCCATTTCTAATTTATGTGGTGTTTTTCTGAGCTGGAAGATTTTCCCTTTTTTCTCCCCTTAAATCTGTCTTATGAAAAAGGTAGAATCTACACTGTAAAGATTTAATTTTTTTGCAATACCTTTGCTTTGTTTATTCCATAATTTTTAAACATTTTATCCATGGTAAGAACAAATACTCTTGTCGAAAATTCAATTTATTTTGTGTGGAAGCCAGCAGAGGAATAAAAACATCAAACAAGGGAAGATTCTCCAACATTCCACATGATGGCAGAAGATCTTTTCCTTATTAAGTAGTCAAACCTTACAGGTTTGTATTATTCTATTAAATATAGCAAGATAAGCTATCTCCCATATTCTCTAAGCCATTTTAGGGTAATTTGTTCTCAGGACAAACCTGAAGGAACGATGTGTTTTCTTGTATGAAAAACAAACACCCCAGAAAAAAAAAAAAAAAAGAAAGCAAAATCATACTCCTAAAGTTTTCCTAAATAATGTTGAGATTACAAAAAGTACCTTTCAAAGTCACACTAAAAATGAGATCTCCTAGACCCCATTTCCCAAATGTCAATGATCATTTTTGTCTGTTCATTGCAGTTAATCACAACAAATAAATTCTGCGAATGCACTTCTGCAGCAGGCTGCTTAGTGAAATCTCTGTGCAGGTGGAAAGTGTCTTTGAGAACCTTTTCTCCAGAGGCTCCTTCACTGGCTTGCACTGGGACTCCAGCCAGCCAGAGCCTCTGGAAGACAGTCGCCTCTTGCCCCTTCTAGGAACAACTAACCCAGTGATTCCATCGGCAATACAAAATACTGATATTTCCTCTCTCCTAGGGGGAATTTAGAATCCATGGACTGTAAAGCTGAGATTTTCACATTAATAAATACAGCACCTGTTGTTCTGCCTTTTGGCTACATAGTTGGTGGTTTAATCACTTTGTTTTCTTTTTTATTTGCTTGTTTCTGGTGACAAAAGATGGTGAGATAAAGAAATGCACTTAGAGATTCAAAAGTTCTTGTTCTCGCCTTCTTAAATTCAAGTATGATCCCTTCTCATATTTTGTGCTAAATGAAGGCAAGCACTCCCTCATCTACTATCCCATGCTCAGATTTTACAAAAGTAATATGCACCTTTTGGCATGTTACTCACAAATTATTATATAGCAAAACTGAACCAGGTGATTATTTACACTAATGCCCTCATTTAAGTATGGGAAGAAAGCAGCCTGTGATACTAATAATAATACCTTCCATTTTCACGTTGCCTTTAGAGTGTTTACAATGTATCCCTGCATTTAATTGTCTCAACATTTACATTTTCAAATTGTGTAAGTGAAAACTGCAACTTTTTTTCTAACATCAGAGAGTTATTTGAAAGGGCAGGAATGGAAATAAGCAACTAACTCCTATTTTGACAGCGTAAGTTGATGAGAATAAAATCATGATTTGAGGTAATAGCAATTAGGTTTTATAGGAATATTCGGCCAAGTTTAGAGATCTCACAGAAGGGATCAAGCACATCCTTTAATCAGCTTGTTCCTCAGGCTATGTCAATTTCAGGACTATTAAATACAAGAATTTGGAGATAACCATCTTCCTCTTAGGGTGGATTCATCCTTGGTGTCCCTCATTGGCTGGGTCAATACTCTCTCCCTTTTACAACTACATGTGTTTCTCACCTGAGACCAGTAAAAATCCATAATCACATGCAGAGTTACTCTCTGCTAGCATATTTGTCTTACATTAGAGAGACGTTAATTTTATGGCAATGTCCATCTTCTTTTTAATCCTGGTGTGAATCTCATTGAAATGACATGGAAATGTTAAATGAGTCTTGGTGGGTCCTCCAGTAACTACTCTGGAGCCCTGAATGTAATGCAGAGGTGACCATTTCCAGTATCTCACCATGAAGGTGAAGGAATGTCATTCATTATCCATGAAGGAGAATGGGTGGCATTATCTTACCTCCACTAGCTTTAACAGATTAAAAGCTCTGAAAAAACAGTAACGCCCACTTGGCTACAAACAACAAAGCTTGAATATTTAAGTGATTATTTCCTAGTAGAAAACAAATATTTATTTGGTTCAACTGCTATGATGACCTACTTTACTGTCATCTTATTAAAGTGCTAATATAATGACATCTATAAAAACAGATCTGAATACTTTTGAAACTTCAAAAAGGATACTTTTCCAATAAAGCAGTACAAATGCCAGGAGAGAATGATCTCATTTAGTTTTATGTAGTCATATATAAAAGAGAAAACTCAGAATTCATACAAATAATATGAATAAGCCATACTTCATCAGATACTTTTTGGGTGTATTTATTTGTTCAAATCAACTAAAGGAGTCACTTCTTGTGTCATTTCTTGCATACTGTCAGAATTTTTAGAATGAGGGATCCTTTAAATATTATTTGATTACTAGTGCAATTAGAATTTTCTGTACAGGAAAATGTAACTAGAATATCTTAATCACTTTCTCATTTCTGGGACAAAATATCCAACGCTCAAACTTAAAGGAAGACAGGTTCATTCAAACTTAGCGTTTTGAAGTTCTAAACCATAGTAGGCTGGCTATAAGGCCAAAACAGCATGGTGGACAAGTCTAGACAGAAGAAAGCTGCTCATATCAGCAAGTAAAAATAGAGGGATAGAGGGATAGAGCCAAGAAGAGAGATGTACCATTCCAAGTAACACCCCAGTGTCCCCCGTCTTCAGTGGAGACCCTATCTGCTAATAGCACATTTAGCTTTGATCCCACTAGTGGATCAATCCACTCATAATCTTAGGTCGCCATGATTCAATCCTTTTCCAAAATCTCCACCTCTAAACACATGAAGTTTGGGGAATACTCTCCACCTAAAGCTTCATACAGAGTCACTGCAATTTGCTCTCATTGAGTGTTAATTGAAGAACAAAGCCTAGAGCCAAATTCTCTTGACCACAGTCAAATTATTTTATCAGTAGGCTACTTCACACATATTTCCAAGTTTATAGCCTAGGGGTCATTTTTCAGACTATTATATAGATATACTAGATTTACAGAACTCAGAAAAATTTGCAGCAAGTTAAGAAATTATTCAATTATTCAAAAATATTAATAAATCCACCTTCATTAGGACACAGGTTTTTGTTTGAATTATAAGACTTGAACATTCCTTTCAGACATTAATTTTCAAGGAGAAAAAACATTAAATAAAATAGAAGGCAGGTAAGAAGATGAGAGGCAGAGTGTACTTAAATTTTTCTTAACCTACTGAATGTGATTAGGGAAGTGAAACATGGGAAAAATTCTGGGAGACATTTTCTGCATCATTATGTCTAAAATTGTCTAGAATTTAGTGAAAGAGTGGATAACTTCAGTCTTTTGGCTGGTGTTTCTTTTTAAATTAAGTAACAAAGAGATCTCAAGGAAGCCTTGCTGGTTCATGTCTTATAAAAGAAAATATTCGCAGTGATATTGTCCAATTATTCCATGGTAAAGATCAAGGAAATACACCTAAAAGTTCAAGTAACATTCCCAACGTCAATGGGGTAGCTGGAGTTCATTGCAGGGAGAGTCACATGACCAGTTCCAAAATATTTCTTGTCCTATTTACTAAACCAGCATTCATCAATATAACATTGACCTCTGACAATACCTTTGGGTTTGAATTTTAGGAATAATTTCATGAATATTTTTAATAATTTTATTTTTACTTAAATATATATTGCTATAATTAAAATCAATGATCTAGAATTGTACCCTGATGATTTTAAAATACTTGTACACTTCATCTTTCCCTTTGTCTCTCGTATGATTCAACTATTGTTTTGTAACATGAGTTTATTACTAGAATATACAGAACAGAAAGGGGTTACTCTACAGGTTGGGCATTTAGCTCAGCAGTTAGAGTACTTGCCTACCAAGCACAAAGTCCTGAGTTTGATCCCCAGCACTAAAAAAAAAAAAGGAGGGGTGGTTTACTCTACAATCATGTAATCACTTAAATTGAAGGGGTTGGGATTTTTTTTTTCCTAGCTTTGTTGTTTTGTGTGTGTGAAAGTGTGTGTGTGTGTGTGTGTGTGTGTGTGGTGTTGTTTGTTTCTTTTCATTCCTTTTTTGAGACCCATTTAATAAACGACATGTTCCTGGTTTTGTGTGTGTGTGTGTGTGTGTGTGTGTGTGTGTGTGTGTGATTTGATACTAGGGAGTACAACTGATTCTAATTTTTTATTTTGGTTCTTGAAACAAATCGGATATTTTTAAATACACATTTTCCTAGGTAATAAACAAAGCAATTATTACTTCATTTTAAACAATTTTTTAAACATTTAATAGTATTTATTTATCTTGCCAGATCACTAGTAAATTTAGAATGGAATTTGATTTATAAAGCTATTATACTTCATTTTGTTTATCTTTGCATAATGTAGAGTACAATTTGATCATTTTTGACAACATGCACATTTGTTGTGATTTTGCTTAGATCGCACCTTTGATAGAATATTCTTAGCATTCTTTCTGTTGGTACCTAGATAATTTTAATGTAATTCATCTAATATGAATTGAGCACTTATGATGAAAGAGAAATATAGAGGAGAAGAGAGAACTGGGAAAGGGAAGGGAGGGGAGAGGAGATGCTCAGGAGAAGGAAAGAAGAAACAGGAACAAGGGGAGAAAGGGGAGGCGAAAAGAGAGGAAGAGAAAAATGTTAAGAACTATGAAATGTTGCTTTTAGGTACACTTGCTATGCTGGCCCCAAAAAGACAGATGCCAACTGTCTTTTGAGAAGTTCGTTGTATTTTGGTGTTTTGCTCCAAGCTAAAAGAAGCACATGTTCTTACAAGCACGGATGCAGCAACTTTTTAGAGACTGTGTGAGAATTCCCATTTCCATGCTAAACATCTGAATAACTCTCTTGTTCATAACCTTCCCAGAGCCACAGGTCCTTATCAAGAAGAAATTGTGAGATCATGCAGTTTTTCCTGACTTCAATCAAGAAGTTGTGTCAGCTCTGAAACATGGTGACAAGATAACTAGGAAAATCACTTGGTGAGGTGTACCCTAGGTAACCAATTTCCTAGGCAGCCCTGCTCAAGCAAGGCGTCTGGAGCTCTCTTCTCAAACTAAGGTTTATAGTTTTACACCCTTGAGTCTGAAATGAATGGGCTTTTACTGATTTCTGACGGTATCTTTCTCCTTGTCCTGGTGCAAAGTACTTGGCTTTCTCTTAATGGTGCTAATCACTTCAGTAACACCTTCCTTGGCTTCTTTTCTGGCCAAACTGCAAGTTTTTATAAGTCTTTTTTTTCTTCTGTGTTTATTTGTTTGTTTGTTTCTCCTAATTCACACTAAAAATCTGGCTAAAACGCAGCCAGCAGTACTCATGCCAATATCTGAGTGTTCTGCTGCCTGGAGATTTCTCTGCCATATTAATTTGTCAATCACCATTAAATTTAGTATCCCATGACATCTCAGGGAATGTATACAATTTCTTTGCCAGAATGTAGCACAAATGACCTCTAGTTCAATTCCTAGTTGAGTCCTCATTCACATTGGAAACCTGATGATCGGTCTTTGTTGTCTGCATTCCTATCAGCATCCTTTTCTTCTCAGTTCCAACCAGAATCACCCAGAGTGCCCCACTTACTGCATTCCAGGTTTTCTCTAGCTTGTATGTCCAAACATTTCCAAACTCCTTCCACAAACCAGTTCCAGAACCACAGTGACAACCTCACTTCTGGTACCAATTTTCAGTTAGTCAGCTTTGTGTTATTGTGGCAAAACAGTACCTGAAAAATCAAATTAAGGAGGGAAAGACTTAATCCAGCTTATGGTTTTCAGTCCATGGTCAGCTGGCTCCAAGGAGAAACAATTTTAAAGATAATACAACAAAGAAACTTGCATGTAAGTGGTTTTTACAAGGTCTCCAAATAACACTTTTCCAATTCTGACTTGGTTTATATGAATAAATAGGGTGTTACTGTAAAAAAAAAAATTAAGCAGAAATTAATAAAATGTATATCTTCAGTATGAAAGAGGTCATCTGATTTAACTCTGGTTTGCAAAATTGAATAACACGTCAAAAATTACATGGGCTAAGAAATAAAAGTAATGTCACTTGCTTTCCATTGAATGTGTTTCTCTTTACCCTGTACATACATTTGGAATAGGATTAACACAGAAGTGAAGGCAGCACTTAGGAACAGAAATAGATTGGTATTGTTCCACATTTCTTAATATAATTGTTACTTAGGGTTATCCCGTATATATTTCCTATTCCGTTTATGAGCCAAACTGTGTTTATTAATTATTGTTTTACAGGTGTGTTTCTTAATTATCATTTTACAGCTTGTTTTCAAACATGAATGTGAATCTTTTGGTCTTAGGACAGGGTATCCCAATAACAGGCACAATACTTTGTGTTTTAAAGATGTTTAAAATGGACTAGATTATGTTAATAAGGTCATTGCATATGATATCAAGTTTAGAATAAGTTATTCAATTTTCAAAACACTTGAAATTGCCACCCATAAAAACATAAAATTATCTGAAGGAATTAAAAATTTTAAATTTTGCTCAACAAAGTCACTTGCAAAAAAGTTCTTCCTACGTGTTTGAAATTATTTGTCTACATATTTTAAGTATTTTTCGGTAATGTTTACCATTACAATAGGAAACAATGTTTCATGAGAATATAAATGGTATTAAGTACAATACTGGCTCTCTAGAACTCTCAGAGAATGATTTTTAACACATTTCCAAATAACAGAGAGTTCTTTCCTTATATGAGTATTCAGGAAAATCATTTTAATTAAAATGTTTTAAAATATGTCATACGTTGTTTGATCTTCTAACACAGAGCATATTGAACAGAATCCAGCATTATTATTACAAGGCTGAGAAGACTTCATCTTTGGGCCTATTTATGTTTTTGTATAATTATGTCTTTCCCCTTGAACTAAGATGTCAGTTGTCACTTGTTGCTGTCAGTTTAACTACTCATAAATTTCCTTTCTAGTTTCTTTATTCCAAGATGCAGTTAGTCAGGTTTGTTAGACTTGTGTGTAGAGTATGTAGAATTAGGATCTGAAGCCTTAAAGCCTTCATTTGATTTAAATGAATTTTTAACTCCTAGACTTTGTGAGTTGGCTTGAGTACTTAGTGATCAGTTTTCAATAAATTTCTCATTCTTTGTGTTGTGCATATAAAAAGTTGATAAATTAACAATTTGAGGAACAGCCAAACTGTGAATTTATATGATTGGAAGTGTTTTAACTGTCTGATAAAATATTTGTTTCTATTATATCATAAAAGACATTCTATATGATGTATTATAATGCTGCTACATTAGTTAACATTGCCAATATTGATCCCCGCTCCTTTCCAAGTCTGGCTACATTCTCATCGGTCTTGAAAGATACCAGGTTATGCTACCAACACACCAGTGCAAGTAGTTGTCACCTACACAAAGTTGTACCATCAGTTCTCTCCAACTTCTGATGTCATACTTTTCTTTGCCCCTTCCGAGCTCCTCAAACTCCAAAAATTCTTCATCCTTTGAGTCTAACCGCCTTGTTTTGCTGCAAATTGGTAGGATTACTGCTGTATACTTAAGTATTTCCTCAGCTCTGCATGGCATTGTTGGTTGATCAAGGGCTAATGGGAAGTTTTTTGCCTCTTTTTCTGGAAGATTTTTAGATTCATCATTTATATATCATGGATCAAAGTTCACTTTTGTGTATAAAAGTGCTTCAAAAAAATAAAATAAAATAAAATAGCTTCAGTACTATTTATTGAGAGACTACTTTTTTCACTGACTTGATTTCACTCAGATTTCAAAAGTCATAAGAGTCTACTTCTTAGCTAACTATTCTGTTTTGTAAAATCTTGCAGTTTGTCAATATATTAGAATTGTGGAAGTCAGACTTTTTTTAATGCATGTAACAGCTCAAAAGCTCAAAGCAGTTGCTCTTTTTCACACAGGTAATTCCAATAAACCTGTTTTGAAGCACAGTCTTTAATTATTAGCCCCAGGGTCTGAATTTTTAAAAGTTATTCATATATAAAGTACTTAATTTTACTGATACTGATGATTTTCTAGGTAAATGGTTGCATCTTGAGACCATACTCTTAAGTGAAATAAATCAGACGTACATGTTTAAATACTGCATTGTTTCTCTGGTGTGAGAAACTGAAAGTGTAAATAAAGACTAAAATTCATTATATTGGGAAAGGGAAGAAAGTGTTCAAATGGGAAAGTGTTCAAAAATAAGGAAGGGTGAGGGGGTGAAGGGAGGGGAGGGGAATGGGAAAAAAAGAAACAACAAGACATATCATGTACAGGTACAAATTCCTAATGATGAATGTTATCAATATGTACATCTAAAATGTACCCTTAAAGTAAAATTTAAAAAATAAAATTAAAAAAATCCAATGCCAAAAAAAAAAAATTAAGCACAGCCATCTTCATTTTTTTTTTTTTTTTTTTGTGGTTCCGGGGATCGAACTCAGGCCCTTGTGCTTGCAAGGCAAGCACTCTAATCACTGAGCTAAATCCCCAGCCCCGCCATCTTCATTTTTTATCTCTCCTCTTGATACAAGTATAGAAACATAGGAACAATTTCCAAATAATGTTGGTATTTAGAGAAAGAATTGTGGGAATTTTAACTGCAGACATATGTTTGTGTTCTTTCAATTCTTTCATAGTTCATCAAAAAATAAAGATGGTTATTTCAGTGCTATTGAGGATCTGGAAAGAAATTTGGGTAACATCGTCAAACATGCAACAAACCGTGACTAAACGTTTGTCACAATAACATTTAGAGTTGTGTTGTCATTGGAGAATCATCCTCATTGATGCTCTTAACACTGTATTTTCAAAGGCAAATCCAATTAGATCCCATACAGCTTTTTATGAATAATAATAATATTTCCTATATTATAATTCATTGCACATCTATTAATGCTGCGCGCATATACATTTAATTATAACCTTGAAATTTAGTTCTGCAGTTATTAAATATTTTAAAAATCTAGAAAACTTGCATGCAGCACTATATACACATAAAAACTTATATAAAATAATATACCAAAAAATTCACAGCTTTACCTTTTTATTCCAAGTGCCAGCTCTAATTTTCAATTTATACTAAGCGTTAAAACTTCTAGATATCTTGGGAAAACATTGAAGTTTCAATAAAATACATAAAACATGCGTGCAAGTTCAATATCAGACCACACAACACTACAGACATTAGGCTATTCTGAAATGAAACAATTTAGTGATGAAAGAACTGAGAATTGGGATTATTAATTGCCTATTTACATAGGAAAATATACTATCATTAGGAAACTGTTGAAACTAGTAAACTAGCACCCCTACACTAATGTTCCCTATTAAACAAAGGCAATAATTAGTTGTTAATAAGGAATATGCCGCATAACACTATATAATACTTAGAATCGCAAAAAATTAGTAAGCACCTATATTCACCCTCAAGAAGGTGTGGAGGATATAAAAGATGATATACACATTAATACAGAGCATGTAAGGTACAAGGCCATGTGTTTAGAAAAGTGCTACAAAACAAAGCAAGGGGGAAGGAAGTAAAGGAAAAGAAAGAGAAGAAGAAAGATGAGTGACAAATAATAAACAAGATCTGTTTAGGTTCAGGCAACCAATAAAAGACTCTTGAAGGGATCTTGGAATGATGCTTGAAAATGGAAATTTGAAAGCTGGGCTGAGAGAAAAGAAGAGAACAAAATAAATCGTTTCTGCCGGGGAAATAAACCTGTTCAAAGATGAAGAGGACAAAAGGTGACGGCAGATCCTCTTATTTCCCTTTGCTGCGCCGCCTGCTCACTGAGACTTTGCTCCTGTGATGTTAGACTTTAAGGACACCTCTCTGCTCCAGGTGACCTCTGCAGTTGGGGCACCACCCCAGATGCACCCACATTTAGGCTGTATGTGCTTGGCATCTTCACACACCCTCCTCCACTGCAATCCTCTTGTGCCAGAGGGGAAAAATAGAAACTTTCATTTTATTATGTTTTATTATCCACATCCATGAGAAACAAGCTTGGTGTTGCATTACCAACACTACTTTTTCTATTTCTCTTTAAATAAAGGCAGGAAATGCTTTTAGGAAAAATAATCCACATTCCCAACTCTCACAACATTAACATTATGGCCTGGCTACTTTCCAGCTTCATCATGATAGAAAAAAAGCACCCTCCAATTTAATAACTAAATTAATTTTTCCTCCCTCAACAGTGTGTGCAATTATTAAAGTCAGAACGATCTTGGCAGCCTCTTGCACTGGTAAATAAAACGTTGCATTCTCATCATATGATTAATTAATGTTCCTGATTCAAGGAGATATGAAATCGCTTTACATTCCTTGTGTTATTGAATAACCTAATGTGGGTTATTGCTCAGGCACTTTTACATTCGCACAGTTACATCGTAAGGAATAAACCACAAAAGCCTAACTTTATTTTGCAGCTATCTCTATAAATGTGAGACTTATTAAAAAAAAAAAAAATTGAGGAAGTGCATGAAAAGGGGAGAGGAAGAAAAGGAGAGGAAAAAACGGAGAAAAGGGAAGGAAAATTTGTCTGAGCGGGTCAATTATGCCAGAGAGACGTTTGACTTCTTGCTTCTCGTGGTTTACAATTTTATTTAGGAATCTTGTGCTCCAGTTGGAGGGTTTGAAAAGCAGACAAAGTACAAGCAGTCAAGAAACTTAACTTTGTGATCTCTAGATATCGTAACTCGTGGGTTCCTGAAACATACAGCACATAAATGATTTTCTTTGGGTTTCAAATGAGTTCCAAATCACTTAAACAGGTCTCCACGTGCAGGGGAGCAGTATAAATGGGATGCTTTGGAGGATCATAAAGGGACCCATGAGAGAACATGGTATATTCGTCTTTCACTTATGGAACAATCTGGACCCATTGAGAAAGAGATACAGCGTGATACAAATTTTCTCAAATATTGCAAAATAAAGAAAAGGGAAGAAGGAAGGGAGGGAGAGAGGGAGGGAAGATAGATTCATGCACATTGTCTACATTTTTTTTCTTAAAGTTCAATATTGAATTATTACAAAAGAGCAAATGACTGTCTTACAGTTAACCAAACAGAAAACTGGGATATGTTCTGAGACACCTGTTCACTGAGGGAATAGAGGGTTGGGGTTTTGTTTCTTCAGACAGCAAGGGCGACGCGTGCCCGTGAACAGGGCTAGTCCCCCAGGAAAGAGCTCGGCAGATCAGGAAGCCATCTCATCCTGTTCGGTGACTAAGTCTCCCTGTGGAAGACTAGTAGAGAAAGACATTGAAGGTGAACAACAAATTGTGCCACGAACAGATACTGGAAAACAATGTCCAGAAAGCAGAAAAGAACCAGTGGCCAATACGTGTCATGCTAAAGAAGAAAAATGTACTTACCTATTTTCAAACCACTTTCCTTGTCTATTTTCAGTGTAAGGCCCATCATAGAATCACACTTTGCTCCCTAACCAAATAGAGATGTTTTCAAAAGGAAGAAAAGGTCTATGTGTAAGAAGTATGAAGAAATAGACACTGCCCCTCCTGAATAATGAATAATTTAGGAATCTACTGAAAAGATTTTGAGAATTCTACACTCACAAAATCTCAATATTAGACCTTTAATGTAGCTTTCTGGTTAAACTCCCAGAGTACTGATGAAGATGAGTGAATTTAAGTTAAGGTAATTGCAATGCTCATGGAAAGAAAAAATGATTCTGAGTATAAAAGGCTGACAGTTTTGATCCCCAGCCCCTATTTTTTCAAGTTATGCATAATGAAAATTCAGGCTTCTGTAAGCTCAGATACTTTACTGAAACGCTATGTTTCTCAATTCTTTAATGTATTTTGCTTTTAATTTTCTTTGAATTTTTACATATTTTGTTGACCTTTCCTCTTAAATATGAAGTAGAATATTTTTCCATATTTCCTGAAATAACATATTTTATCATTAAATAAATTCTAATGAAATATAGAAAAATATAATCCATAGATGTATATTTATTTTCTTTAAAAATTTATATGGTCTTTCAAAAGTCCACATCCCAAGCAAATTTCTCACAACATTGTTGAGTGTTGGATCAAGAAATAATGAGTCTATTCTAAATTCAAACACAGATTTGTTGTGTGAAATAAACAGAAATTTAACTCTTCTTAATTTCTCTTTATTAAAGATACGTGCTTGTGTTTTACAGCCAAACTAAGAAGGTGAACATGATGATGGAGATTTTTTTTCCTGGAGAAATAAAATGTATTCAAAATGCATACATTTGTTATTCACGCTTATGAAAACTATCAATATAGTATAAGATATTATATTTAGGATTTTCTACCATTTTCATCAACAACACACTTAAACTAAGATGATAGACTGTCAAATATGACCCAAGATACAGAAAATAAGTAACTCTAAATAAAAAATTGTGATATTATTGGTTGTTTATCTCCTTGAGAAAAATGCCTTCACTTTAAATGTGCAATGTTACTACTAATAAAGTACATTGAATCATAATAAATCTCATTGGTGGAACAAAAGTGGTTCTGAAAATCAAGTTTTATTAAACAGCATAAGTCATTTTAATATTATGAGAACTTTGATTTGGACATGGTCCCCAGGCAACTGAAAGAATGCAGAGTTTGCTAAGAAAATAACTAAACAAATAAAAAATATCTCACTAGGGAGAATTCTGCTTCCTTTAGTATTCAGAGAGCACACGCAGGAAGTAGCTTCACCTGCCAGTTGTGATTAATTTGCTATTTCTTACAATGTCTCACTTTGATTATTAATGATAATGATTTGATTTATGAGTTCTGTTCACTGAATATTCTCAATTTCCAAAGATATACTCTTTGGGGGAAAAAGTGGAAGAGAGAGAGAGAGAGACAGAGAGGTGGGGATGGAGCTATTGGGATATAGAGACTCAGGTAATGGAATGGAGCATCATTTACCTCTAGATGCTGGCTCAAATCTATCTCTCTATGATTTCTTTAGGTACACGAGAAAATCTAAAGGCTAGATATTGTATATAATGAATGAGAGAGGATATCGTGATCCCACCTCTGTTCTGAGATTTTGTCTTTCTGTGTGTTGCAGGAATGAACAACATTTGGGACCAGGCCTTGTTGTTTTGGAGGCTTTTCTTCATGCAGAACGATAACACGCAAACCCTGCAACTTGAATTGCATATTAGCATGTTGTCACTCATGAATATATTAAGAAGGCTGTATGAAAAGATGTGAGTTCTTCAAAGATAATTATAGGAATTACGGCAATTAGAACTGAGAGGGTGTTATGGTTTGTGTCTAGATGTCCCCCCAAAGCCTCATGTGGTAAGAGATAGCTGGATCTAGAGTGTGTGATTACTAAATTGATCCACTGATCGGTTTGGCATTGTTCTGCTGGGATCAAGGATGTGAAACTAAAATTAAGGGTGGGAGTGCTACCCGCCCTAAGGACAGGTAGCCTAGATAAAAGATACAGGAAGAAGCTAACTAGCTGCTTGTTTGCATTGCTTGTTTGCATACATTCCTTGCATTTCCTCACTTTGCTTTGCTGTTGGTTGCTGGTTGCCGGTCCCCCCTGCCTCTACCATGCCGCCCTGCCTCGGACCCAGCGGACTATAGACTGAAACCTCTGCAGACTGTGAGCTAATAAACCTTTTTTCCCCTAACTTTGGGTGTCGGGTATTCTGTCCCAACAACGAGAGAAAAGTAACTAAAACAGAATTGAGGGGCAGCACACAATGTGGCGAGAATAGTCTATGCTCTACCAGCTGACCTCCTCATTGATCACAGAACAGAAAATTCAGGAGAAATTAATGTGGTGCTTTTCATAATTGCAAAAATAACTCAGGAATAATTGATTTTTAAAGGTTGAAAATTACAAAGGCTCTCGTCTTTCTTGCAAAATATCTTCTAGGAAAATAAGTGTAAGAAAGAAAAATAATGCAATCATTTTTGCCAAGACTGTATCTTACCCTGGGAATCTGGGTAAGATTTTTGAAAAGATTTTGAAACAGTCAGCTATCCCAGTGAACTGCACAGGGGAGTATAGGAGTCTCCGGTCCCGCTATGTTTTCTAGTACAAATATTAATAATAGTTAATGCTATTTTTAAGAGCTTTCCAGACACTACACCCCTTAGATACATGATTATTTAGTCCTCACAGCAAAATGAGATAATTACTAGTAAGCCCTGTGTTAGCTGCTTTTCTCTCGTTACTAAAACAAAATACCCAACATCTGGAGTTAAAGAGGGGAAGGTTTATTTGGCTCACAGTTTGTAGAGGTTTCAGTCCACAATCAGCTGGATCTGAGGCAGGATGGCATGGAAGACAGGCAGAAGGCAGCAAAGCAAGCGAGGGATAGACAAGCCTCTTTCTGTCCCTTATATCTTATCCAGGCTACCCACTCTCAGGATGGGTAGCACTTCCGCCCTTAATCCTAGCACCCTTAATCCTAGCATCACATCCTTGATCCCAGCAGGACTATGCCAAACCAATCAGTGGACTAATTTAGTAATCACACACTCTATATCACATGAGGCTTTGGGAGGACATCTAGACACAGACCATAATAAGCCCTTTTACAATGGTTTCTCTTCAGATCGTATAAATCTTTCGCCTTTTACAATGAGAAAATTAAGGCTCTGCGAGGTTGAGTACCCCAGATCACACAGGAAATAGACGGTGCTGAACTCCAACACCACTACGATGTCCTGCCTCTTTTACTTTTTCATTAGCCTAGATACAAATTCTACATTTGACTCTAAGCCCATACTTTGTTCTGAATTCTAGCTTCTGCTAGCAAGAGGAAAATTCTAGCTTCTGCCTTTTTGAATGGGTGAAGCTCTTAGCATTTGATGAGAAACAAGAAGTGCTGCGAGTTCCCAGCTGTGTTAAGTCTGCCGAGGCCCCCAAACCCCAACAAAGGGTCCTTCTGCATTACAAACATTTTAGAAATTGCCTCTCATGCCCACATCTAGAAGTTCTTTGCCTAGAGCCAGCAAAAAGTGTTGCATAGACAGAAAAAACACTGGTTTACAAAGGTCTGATCATTAGTTCTCACCGGGAGGGCTTCTTAAAAATTCAGAAATGGAGATACATTCCTAGACTCTGATTTATTAAATTTGAGTTCAGGTTCTCAAATCTGCATTTGAATCAAATGTCCCTCCAAATTGTGCTTCTTTTGTACATGAAGCAAATATCCTGGCAAGCTGCACTAGGCTGTCCCATTCATCTCTCCTATGGTCTTTCTCCCACTTTGAAGAAGATTTTGAGTTCAACAGACACCAGTGTGTTCAGATTTCCACCTTCCGTTCTCCCAAAGGGCAAGCCGACTCCTCTGGTTTCAACTGCACCTGGAGATATAGCTGATTTCCAAATGTGTTTTCCTTTTCTAGAATCTTACTCGGCCCCAGGCTCATATGTGATTGGCAAATGGATAATTTCACTTGGGTACTGACCAGAGTCTCACAGGCTATATTCCTAAATCTCTTTGTATTAGTCATATCGCCAGTCACTGGGACAAATCACCTGACATACACAGATTAGAGGAGGAGGGGTTTATTCAGCTCATGGTGTCCAAGGTTTCACTTTATGGTTGCCTGACTCCAAGGCAGAAACATCACAGTGGGGGAGCAGGACAGAGAAAGTTCTTTACCGCATGTCAGCCAGGAAGTATAGCAAACGGGAAGAGCCAGGCTGGGAGATATACCCTCCAAAGGCAGGGTCCACTCAGCCATGAACTCATCAATGGACTATTCCACTCACTTCCAAAAGCCCCAGCTCTGAGACAGGAGATTCGTGGGGGACATTTTAGATCCAAACCATAGCATTCTTCCTCCTATACTCCATTTTATGGCACCCTTGTAAGTACCTCTTTATCTAGAACTCTGAAAATCTTGGTGTCCTTTTCTTTTGGCATCTCATCAAATTAGTCATGGTGCTGCCACTGTTCACTTTCCAGAAAGTTCTTAATTCCATCTCAGCTTCTTCATTCAGACAACTGATTCTCCCACCTGGGTCCTCATGCTCTCACATGGATTATGAGGATGGATGCTTGCAGGTCTTCCTACCTTCATCCCAACCTATTCATTTGTTGTCACCAAAAGGACATACTGGATTCTGGTGCTCCCTTGTCGCATCTTCTGGAGTTTTCCAAACTCTTAACCATAACATTTGGCCCTGCCCTTTTCCTTATCCTAACCTCCTGGTAATCCCGTTCCACATATCATACCAAGCAGTTGGGCACTTTCCATGCTGTGCTTCATACCTTCATGTCCGACATTTCTGTGCCTGTATTGATCTTCCAATCTCTAACCCTCCTGATAGCTCCCACTTATCTACTTAGAGTGCCTAGAATAGGAGAAGCCTTGAAACAATAGGAAGTGCTTTGAATTCAAATAACCCAAAGTTCTCATTTTCTAAGTAGGAAAAAAAGATAAATTTTCTAATTTTGCAGGGCTTTATATAACTTACCTCACCATGTTAGGGAAATGAAATACAACACGACTCACTTGTATCATGTGGCATTCACATCTGCACACAGCTATGTGACTTTGGGAATTACTTGGTGCCTCCGTGTCCGTGTCTGTGATTTCTGGGTTGAACTAGATTGAATGATCTTTGAACTCTTGTGATAAGTAGCCAATAAACACTTAATGATATTTTTTGTGTTCAGATGTACTCTGTATTCTCTTGGCAGCTTTCCTAAGTCTTGGGGTCCACCTTGCCCTCTCCCCATTTCCTCTATCACATCTGTCAAATATTCCAATTTCTTATGAAGCAAAGAATGACAGGACCACAAAGAACAACTATATAATTAGGACCAGGGATGACACATAAATATTTGAATAGTTAAACTAAATCTGTTTTACTTGAAGTTACTTTAAATACATACACACACATATATACACATTTATTACATTATTTTATTTGTTTTTCTTTAGTTCTCAAGAATTTGGTTCAACACATGAAATACCCGTGTGACTAATAGGTCTATGGCATAGCTCTGCAGTGGAGAAATAGGAGCCAGAAACCCTGAATTACCATGCACGTTTATGATCAAAAACTACAGTGAATGTTTACATTTAAAATATTTATTAAAATAACAGACACGTTGCCATTAATCTTCCTCAGAATACCCTCCCTCATATTGAACACATATATCTCATCATTTTTGCCAGTTTATGAAACAGTTGTGAAGCCCTTTTTTGTGTCTGGTCAGGTATGATCAAAATTATGGTGAATGTTGCTGTTAAGTCCCATACGATGGAAAGGCAGGCCCATAAAAATATTCCCGTGTGTCTTCATCTATCTTTTTCACTGAACCTGGCATTGTGCAACTTCTGGCTCTTCCCTAAAGTCAAAACAACCATGAAAAGTAAACATTTTTAATTGATTCTGAACATTGACACAGTCAGGACAGTGTAAGTAAATGCACTCAGGAAGAGGACTTCCAGAACTGCTTCAGAAAATGACGAGAATTGTGGGATAAATGTATCTAAAATGAAGGTAAATATTCTAAAGGGGATTAAGGTCAGTGTCTTTTTTACCTTAAGAAATTTGTTTTCATTTAAACACATGCCATATTTTAATTATTCCTCATATTTGCTCTGTTATCATAATTCAGTTACCTAAACACTTTGAGTCTATTTCTTCTTTGTAAAGTGAAAAATGTACTTAGCAGTGTAATCATAAAGAACAAATAAGATCCTCATGAAAACGCTCTGTAATGAGTACATCTGAACACAAAAATATCAGTATTTATTGGCTACTTATCACAAGAGTTCAAAGATCATTCAATCTAGTTCAACCCAGAAATCACAGATATGGACACAAAGGCCCCAAGAGGAGACTGTGATGCCCAAAGTCACATAACTGTGTGCAGATGTGAATGCCACACGATACAAGTCAGCCGTGTTACATTTCATTTCCCTAATATGGTGAGGTAAGTTACATAAAGTCCTGCAAAATTAGAAAATTTATCTTTTTTCCTACTTAGAAAATGAGAACTCTGGGTTATTTGAATTCAAAGTACTTCCCATTATGTCAAGGTTTCTCCTATTCCAGACACTTTAAGCAGATAAGCAGGAGCTATCGAGAGCGTTAATGGTTGGAAGGGTGATGCAGGCAGAGAAATGACCAACATGAAGATGTAGAGCGCACATGTGCTGACTGCTTGGTATGACATGTGGAAAGGCAGTCAGGAGCTCAGGTTAGGGAAGAAGGCAGGGTCAAATTATATGGTTAAGAATTTTGTATAAAGACAAAATAATTGATTAATTTCAAGTACCCAGGACTTGGATCTTCTACGACTTGTTCAATCATAAATAAAGAACAAAAAGACAAGGCATAGATTTTTTTTCCATTTGTTGAAGCCAAATCAAAGAGAATGTCTGAAAGGCACGATCTCATTGCTGTAGAGGAGGAATCAAGCCTTCCTCCCGTTTAATGGGTGTTCTATGCCAAGTTCCCTAGCCCCTGGGGGTGAGAATTTCCCCTAAAAAGGCCTGGAAGAAATTCAAGGCTGCTAAAGGCTTGAATAAAACTTGACTTAATGTGCATTGTACATTTTTATTAACCTGAGATGATATGTTATAATTACCTTCTTAAATCATGTGAGAAAAACTTAAACACATTATTAAGAGATGATAATATTCCCAAGCCAAACCAATTTGATGCTAGTCTCTTCAGAGAAGAGAATAAAGTGGATATCCACCAAGCTAATAAAACATCAAACATATTAGGCATAGGAACAAACACAAAGTGTCCCGATTTTTCCCAACACTCCATTACGTAAGAGAATAAATTTAGCATCTACTAGAGCTCTGCAGTAAAAATAAATCTTTTTCTACTGTACAACAAATTCTAAAGTATGATTTTTGGCTGTTCCACAAATTATTAGCTAAGAGACACATATATTTCTCAAATTAAATGAATAGAGAAAACCTACTGGGAAGAATCTTTGTGTTAATTTCTCAGAAAACAAGTTAAAGCATTAATATACTTGCAACTGATGGACTCAGTTTCTCAGGGTGTTTGGAAATAAGAAAAATGAATGTTGATTTACATTCTTTCCTTCATTCTGCTTGAGTTCAACCCAATTTAAACATTGGAAATCAGTCTAAGAAGGAATTGCCTTAAGAAGTCTTACAGTCAATGACATGTTATAAATTTTTTCAGAGAAACAGCTCTGGGAAGTCTTGAAATTGGTTGACCCAGAGTGGTGTGAGTGCCATCCACAGAACTGACTGTTCTTAGGGGAGGGCTGGGGTGGCGAGGACTGCTTTTCCAGCTCCTCCACAGTCTCCTGGAGAGCTCTGCAGAGGGCCGGCATCCAGTGGGAGGTGGGGGGGCCGTAGGAGGAAGCTGGCTCCTGCCTGGCTTCTGCCTGGCTCGACTGAAGATCAAAACGGATTTTGTTTTGGCAAACGTCCTTTAAGAGCCCTTAAAAATTATTCTTTAGCATATGTTAAGGAAAATGAGGTGGTAGACATTTTAGAGCAGCTTGCAATATTAAATTTTGGAAAAAGTGACTGACATGGTTAATAAGGTTAACTGGTTACTCAAAAACCTAAAGCACAGGGGAAGATTTACATGAAAATGGAGGGAGTGGAAAGGCCTTCTACATTTCTGCCATTGTTAAAGCTACATTAGCAGTATCTAACCAACTCAAATGGCAGATAGATATATATAATATAGATATATATAGATATGATTTATATAGATATATAAATCATAAATATAGAATAAATATAAATTCATAAAGATAGAATAAAATACAAGTCATCTCCCCTTTTTGAATACCCTGATTTTCCCAGATTTTTAAAATCTGGAATAAATGGAATACTGAACCTAGGAACAGCAGCTATTCAAAGGAAACAACACATCCTACATCCTCATGCATGACGAATGATTTTGCTTATTGTATGTACATCTTAGATATTAAGAATGTTAAAATGTTCACCATATAAAAGAGTTTAGTACTGCAATTATGACTCTTTTGAAAAGCATATATGACAAAATTGTGCTCATAAATATTTCTGTACTATTTCAGAAGATAATAAAATATATTTTCTTTTAATCTTTTCTTTATTCTTTAAAACTTGTAATCAGTTTAGGTTGGTCAGAACGGACCTCTGAAATCATCGAGTAAGAAAATATCTGATGAGATCTATGCCGAAAAGTCAGGACTCCAAGCCCTCTGAAATAAGGAATGAAATATCCTATTATCATAAACTCATATACAAACTGTCAATAATTCAGAAGCGTGAGCAATCATCTAGACAGTGTAGAAAAGTCAATTTAAACAATTCGGCAACCATATTTTGCACTTAATTTATTAGATAACTCTCTCCTTAATATAGGCGTGATCCAAGTTCATCTAAAAGTTCTCCAGAGATAATTAAGAACCTATAAGAAGAACCTACAGCCCAACCCAGAGAATTAGGAATCTACATAAATTCACTAACAAATTATACAAATTTCACTTTTCAGTGACATTAATAGAATGGTGTATAAGAAAAATGCAATATATTTATTTTTATGATTTAAAATTAAAAATATGCTTCATGTATCTTTTCCCAGCTTTATGAACGCATTTTATATATTGATGATGTACAGCATGATGCTGATGTTTTGATATAAATATAGAACATGAAATGATTAACTCTAATTGTATATACATGACCTCACATATCTTTTGTATATGATGAGAACATTTATGCTCTTAGCAAATTTAAAATATGCAATATATTATAATTAATTACAGTCGCCGTGCTCTACAATAAATTTCCAGAACTTATTTATCCTTGCTAAGTGAAACCTCATACTGTTTAACCAAGATCTACCTACTCCGTCTGCTCCAGTCTCTGGTAGCCACTGTTCTACTCTCTACTTTTATGAGTCCAAATTTTTTAGATTCCACAAAAATGTGGGATTATACTGTATTCGTCTTTTTGTGTCTATCATATTTACTTAGCAGAATGTCTCTAGATTCATCCATATTGTCTCATGACCTTCTCGGATCTGTTTAGCAAAAGCATAGTCAGAGTCTTCCAAAGTCATATGGAAATTTGACCTAATAAAAGTAAAATTTAGAGAACACAATTCTAATTTTAATTCCTCTTCAGAAAAAGTATAAATTGAATGAGTCATACTACAAGTTCTTAAACAAAGTGGTAAATAAAACATCTATAGAAACTCTTCCTGCATCCTAAATAGAAATACGCACTACAGTTTCATGAACATTTACTAGTACGAATAAATGAGCTTATGTACACACATATTTAAAACAAATGGTTTTGTTTGAAAACGTGTAAAATCCTACAAATGAAAGGAGAAAATGGAGTGTATTAGTATACTAGTTAGCTTTCCCATTGCTGGGACAAAGTACCTGGTATCTGGCATTTAAAGGAGAGGAAGTTTATTTGTTTTGTGGTTTCAAAGAGTTTGGTCCAAAGTCAGCTGGCTCCAAGGCAGAAACATCATGGGGGAAGGCCACAGTTGTAGAAAGCTGTTCCACCCACGGCAGCCAGGATGCAGAGACAGAGGAAAGATCCACAAGGAGAGATACAATCTCCAAAGGCATGTTTCCAGCAGCCAACCTTTTCCCACTGGACCCCACCTCTAAGGGCACGTTCATCATTGAATCCATCAGTGGAATAACCCAGTGACGATTGTAGCACCCTCATGACTCAGTCAGCTTCACATAGATGTCCTCTGAACACATGAGACCTTTGGGGAATATTTTAGATTTAAAACATAACAATGGACGTTATAGTTTAGTTCTCAAATTTAAAGGAAATATTTCATGTTTCTCTACTTCATAGTTTGTTACATGTTTCCAGTATGTATGATTTAGCAGGTCAAAAATATTCCTTTTATTTCTAGAGTGCATAGTTTTGTTTGTTTTTTTTTTAAATCAAGAATGCACATTGAAGGCTGGGGATTTAGCTCAGTGGTCAGAGTGCTTGCTTTGCTAGAGTTCAATCGCTAGCAAAAAAAAAAAAAAAAAAAGAACGCACATTGACAAGCACTGTTTTCTCACAACGTAGAGAGTATCATATGGTTTTCCAACCTCAGTTGTTAATGTAAAATTCCTGTAAGTTTTCCAATACTGAAACTTACTTATATTGCTGGGCTAAATCTTACTCCCTTGCAATGTTTTTGTTCTTATATTGTTAGACTCTTTTATAATATTTACTTATTATATCACGTCTACATTCTGTGTGTAGTACTGACCTATAATATTTCTCATCAAGTAATATCTATCTTTTTTCCTGTACGAAACAAATTCTGTAAGACAAAGTTCAATGTATATGGAACTAGTTGTTTAAACTAGTTGGGAATACCACTTAAATTTGTTGCTGTGTTATAGAGAGATTTTTGACTAGTAATTCCATTTCTTCAATAGCAACAGATATTTTTCCTAGTAAATTCTTAATTTTCTAGGAACTTGTTCTTAAATATAGCATGAGGTTGTTTCTACTATTCTCTTTGTTTCAATGTCTACATGGCATTATTCTTCATTTTTCAGGATTAATGTTTTTATTCATGACTTTTCTTAGAGAAATGCGTCCTTTTCACTTATTAATATTTCCAAAACGCATTGCCTCATTTCATTTTTATTTTTACTCTTAATTCTATTCAATTTGGGATAACCTTTTTTCCCCTCAATTTGTCTAACTTGAACGTTTCTCTCAACTGTTTCTTTTGCTTAATGTTTTCTAATAAATGCAATTAAAGTGATGCATCACATTCTAAATATAATATGAGTTCACCTTACAAGCCTTAGCCTGAAATGTTTTTATTGTTATTCCACTCCAGTATTTTATAATGTCATCATAATTTCTTCATTGAGTCATAAATAATTTAGGAGTACGTTGGCTTGTGTTTACAAGCATTTGTTGCTTTTGAGAAAAGAACGCTACATTTGTGCTTTGATTTCTCACAGTACGGTTCTTCTGGTAGAGACTGTGGAGTCTGATAAATTACTGGTAATTTTAAGAATTCCTTTCTTTGTGTTGTAGTAAATACTCAATTTTTAGAAATAATCCTTATTTTATTGAAAACAGTAATCTTCTTGTGATAGGTAAAACAGCACGTGTTTCCCTTTTTCTCTAGTTCTCTATGCTTAATAACTTTTGGTCAGCTAGACCTACTGGATTCTGAGACAGACTTATAAAACTATTCCATTGTGACTCTGGTTTTTCAATTTCTTTTAATTCTGTCAAGTTTTTACTTCATGTGTAGTTATACCAGGCTGTTAGAGTCATACAAAGTTTAGATTATTTTGTTAAAGAAAAGTTTTTTTTTTCTCTTTTCTCTTTTATAAGTACTTCATTCTACCCAAAGTATGGATTTTGTGAAAAGAAGTGCTTATTATTCAAACTGCATCACTTTTCTTTTGGTCATATCTTTATCAATCACTCTACCTCCATTTGTTCCTTGGTCATTTGTTACCTACTATTTACATCTATACTTTTAAGTTTGTTTTTTAACCCTGTGTGATAATCTTTGTCTCTCCACTGGAGAATTTAGTCTATTTGCATTTATATGTATTACTAACATATTTTATTAATTATGTCAAAAATTTAATTTCAATTACCTTGGTTATTTTTTGACATATCTTCAATATTTTTTCATTTCATCTGTCTTCTGCATTTTTAGACCACCGATGGTTAGAACTGATATATGTTGACTTGTCTTTGTCATGTTATTTTCCTGTTGTTGTTTCCCTATTTTTCCCCCTCTGTTTAATTACTTGCCCTGACTGACAGATTCATTCTGTTGTGGTTCCTGGACTGGTAGTCTTCATTTTCTCTTTCTAGAATGTCATTCAGAATATTTTGGGGTGCTGATTTGGTAGTCATGAATCTCTTCAGATGTTCTTTGTCATGGAAGTGTTTTACTTCTCCATCAATTTTGAAAGAGAGTTTTGCAGGGTACATCAATCTGGGCTGGAGGGTGTTTTCTGGTAGGGCTTGAAATACTTTAGTCCAAGTTCACCTTGATTTAAGGGTTTGTGTTGAGACGTCTGCACTGATTCTGATGGGCTTTCCTTTATAGGTTATTTGTTTCTTTTCTCCAACAGCTTTTAGTATTCTGTTCTTGTTTTGAATTTTAGAATCTTGACTATTATATGCCTTGGGGTAGATTTATGTTGATCGTGGCTAATTGCCACGAGTTCTATATGTCACTTATCTGTATGTCAAGTTCTTTTTCTGTACTTGGGGAGTTTTCTGCCATTACTTCTGTAAACAGGTTTTTTTTATGTCATTTATACTATCTCCCGCTTTCCCATTGACTCTGATCAATCTTATGTTATTCTTTGTGTCATCTAGCAGCTGTTGGATTGATTTTTCATGGTACCTCACAGTTATGAAGTACTCTTTCTTTTCATGATGGTTAACCACAGTCTTGTCTTCTATATCTGAAATTCTGTCTTCACATTGTTTCATTCTACTTCCTATACTTTCAGTATAATTTTTAATCTCCTTAACATCTATCTGAGTCTGTTTCGTGGATTCCAATTCTTTCCTATGTTGGGCATTTATGGTTTCCATCATTTCCCTAAATTCCTCTATTTTTTTTAATCTGTATCTGCTCTGGAGTCATTAATCATACTTTCATTCTGGTAATCAATTCTGTTTTAATTTTTTCTAGAGCATCATTTATCTGCTTTGTTACTTCTGTTGTTACTGCTTCCAAGAGTCTGGGTGGGCGGCTTTGAAATTGTTTCACCGTGTTACCCACTGGGTTGCCTTTGACGAGCTGGTGGTTGGGGGGTGCATCTTGTTTGTGTGGGTCTTCTCATTTTCTATTTTTTCTTTTTTTTTAGTTTAATTCCTGAGTTGATGCTTGTGAATTGCCTATGACAGGTAGCTTTATTGTTAGTATCAAGAACCCTTTGTAAATGACTCCTTCCTCAGAGTTATCTTCCAGGTGTAACTGGTTTTTGCATTTTGAGTCCATTGCAAGATCCTACCCCTTCAATTTATGAGGCTGGAAAGTTGCTATGTAGTTGGCCAAACCCTGGTTCTTTGACCCTGGCCTGTAGTGTTGTTTATGACCCTCTGCCAATTTCAGTCTTGGCATACAAGGAAGAACTGTTTAGAACAACTCTGTAACCTTGGCTAAAGTAGTACAATTAGCAAAACGATAGCATCAAACGCAGCCCAGAAAATGACAAAGTGTTGTAACTATCAATCTGCCTCCTTTAACCATATGAATAAGGTTTGTGGTTGTACCATGATATCCAAAATAAACCAGAAATTTGTATACAGTAAATATTCCCTCGATATGGTGATTTTATTCTCAGGGGAGAAAATTCAAAATGGATTATTAGGAAAAAATAGAGAAATAGAAGAAGAGAAAGAGATGAGAAGCAAGGCTGGAGGACAGGGAAAGAGTATGTAAACTTTGGGAAACTAGTAAAGAAGCCAGGAGGGAAAGAGAGAAGGAAGAAATAAAAACAAGGACAGAACAAAACAACAACAACAACAAAAACTAGAATTTCACTTTCATATAAAAACAAGAAAAAACAAGAAGAAGGAGAGGAAAGGAGAAAGGAAAAGAGAAAAAAAAGCAACGACAATGGGAAAAAGAGAAAAATGAAGTCTGCTTCCAAGCTCTCTCTGCTATCACTCACAGATAGAGTAGCCAGCAGACCCAGGTCCTTTTTGATTAATCCCAGCAGTAGATTTATGGCAGGGTAGTGGGTGTTCTCAGAAGGGTTCAATAGCAAGGCTTCACCAATTCTCCTAAAGTTCAACTCAGTCTCTGGCTGTGGGGTTAGAACCTGATTTTTTCACCTAGAGACACACTGTGTGTCTCCAACTGTCTTGGACTCAGTTCCCTGCTGGTTTGAACTTGGCTCCTTGCCTTCTGGGTGACTTGAATTTAAACTCTGCTCTACCTTGCCCCACCTTATCCCAAAAGCCACTAGCAGCTTTACTGAGTTCGGAGCTTGGCCCCTTTCCAAGATGGCAACCGACTGATTGCCCTCTCCTGGGGAACATCTGGACCCAGATAACTCACCAGTCATTGCAGTCTGCTCTGTCCACCACTCTGCTCCATTTGTGTGTCTTTCTGTGGAGGCCTCTAGAGTCAGCAGTAGTTACTGTGCATCTGCAGGCTCAAGCCACTTCACCTTTGCTGAGAGCTGGGGCCATGACCCAGGGCTCTGGGAGAAAGCATCTCTCATCCATCGCCTCCTTCTTCTGCACTGAGATCCCTCCTTATGCTCTCCCCGTGGGCTTCAACTCTTGCTTCAAATCCCTGCTGGGTCCTGGGACCACACATCTGTCCTCTTTCTTTTCTGTAAACTGCTATATTCCAGTGACTGGATAACAAATCTCGGAGAGGCTGTTTCTGGCTGCTCACCACTCCACCATCTTCCTGGAAGTCTCTTTCTGCATTTTTAGAAATTATCTTTTATGTCATTTTATTTGTTTCTTGTAATTGGTTACTCTTTGCAAATTGCTAGGAAATTATTTAGAAAAATATCATCCATCTAAATATCTGCTTCCCATATGAAAAATTAGGAAGTTATTCTAAAGTCCTATTTCTCTACCTTATTTCTTCACCTCTAGGCAAGAGAAAAAGTAGGGTAGGTTAGTTACCATTTAGCAACTTTTTTCCAGAGTTTTAAGGTTTTAATTTCATTGACTGCTTCAAAAGGGAGAAGATAGTTCCAACAAATAAGACAATGGTCCCACTTCTGCTTTTCTAAATGCAGTTCTACTCTTTGTTTTTTTGAGGTTCTATTAGGTTTCACTTAACAAGAAAAGTAGTTAGAAAATGAATTTAAAATTTGAAAAGAAAAAGAAAAAAAGAGAACAAGACACAAAGAAAAAGAAAATGATAACTAAGAAAGAAAAAAAGTAGTGAATGACCTAATCTACAAATGATAATTTTCTAAAAAAGAAAACGGAGGGCATTGAAAGAAATGAACTGAAAGAGTTGAGTGCCCAGCAAAATGAAGAAAAATAAACAAACAGCAAGGACAAAATATTAGAACACTGTAGAAAAATGGGACTTTTTGCAAATTTCCAGACAGAAAAAGCAGAAATCAGTATTGTTTCAGAATTTTAATAGAAATCCTAGAAACAAAAATCAATAGTTCAATTCCTTCAGAATTTCAGACCAAAAGAGAGAAGAAGAAGGTGGAGGAGGAGGAAGAGAAGGAGAAGAAGAAGGAGAAGAAGAGGAAGATATTTCCAAAGAATTTTACAGCCAGCCAAACTATCAATCTACTATCAGGGTGCACTGAAGTACTCTGCAGTAATGATCGTTTTCCTAGTATCTCCTCTTCTATAAACAAGTTACATTTGTTCAAAATAAGATAATAAATAAAAACTTAGAAGATGTAAAATACAGAAATAAGAATGAGAACACAAGATTTGGGACAGTCTTATGATCTGAAAGGATGGTGAAGGGAGATCCAAGATTGGAGGTATTATAGCAGGGTGACTTAACAAACCAATATATTAAGAATGGTCATAACTAAAAGTTTCACCACTATAAATCTGTTAAAAAGGGGCTGGAGATTTAGCTCAGTGATTATACTGCTTGCCTTGCAAGCACAAGGCCCTGAGTTCGATCACCGGCACCACCAAAAAAAAAAAAAAAAAAAAAAAAAAAAAATCTGTTAAAAAAATATCTGGGTGAACCTGGTCCAGGGCCTTATCTTTTCTCACTTTATTTTAATTTTAAGCCTATAGGGAAGCATATCTTGTTCACAATTTATCGTAGTCCTGTACTGATCAATTTCCTGCTGTCTCCAGACTAGCTAAGAAAACACTTTTTCTTCCTTACCATAATAGTAGGGCATTATTTGATTTCGTCCTGAGAATTGGAGACATGAGAAACAAGTAAGTTTATAGGCACAAAATAGAGTATTCTTTTTATAAGACTTTCAGTATCAAAAGCCATAGTTTTGGTAACTTCTCCCCACTTCCCAATTTAAGACTTAAACATAACCTCTCCCATCACTGATGGGCTCTTTTACTACTAAAACAGTCTGATGGAGACTATGTGAAACTTTCTGCAGAGACTCTTCATTAAGCAATTTAATATTGATTTCCTTTATATTTCTAAGTTTGTGTTTGCTACTTATTTGTCAAAGCTAAGCATGTATCATTCAGGCTTATATACACACATGGCAAAGTTTTAAAGAAAAATGATGAGGAATTAGCTCACTATTCAAGCAAGTGGGCTACTTGCATAAAAGACTACAAGCAAGTGGGCTACTTAAAAGACTACATAGTTAGGAAAAAGAAATTTCTAAAGTACTGGAAACATTCTGATTGTCAATCTGGATCATGTATGGGTATGTTTTGTAGTGTTTTTTACATTCTATTCATGTTGTATACTCCTCTAAATTATGGCACTTTTCTCAATTAAATTTTTGAAAATGTGATTCAAGTAAAATAGTCAAAAAACAAAAAAATTACTTCAAATAATCACATATAATTACCATAGTACTTTAATTCTATTGAAATGTTGACCAATAACTTTTTTAGTGACCAGCTTTATTGATGATGCACTAATATGCCATATGGAAGATTCCAAGTTAGTGACAAAAATCAAGAGTAAAAATACCATCTCTTTTTAAATTAATTACATGGACTATGGAAGGAAAATTAAATTTTGGATAATAAAGCAATTATCATTTATGGCTTATGTATTAAAATCAGTTCTATAGTTACAAACAAGATTAAGCAATTATAGGTTGGAAAGATAGCTGCAAAGGTGTTTCTAATATATCATAATTCAAGAATTCTTATATTGTAATTGAATGTGTGGTATAATAATCTGTGAAGAAAAGGTAATAAAAAGCTTAATTAGCAACAATGCAGTAGATAAGATAATGGAAACAAACTTTGGGAGAATATAACCTTACCTTATATCATGAGTGTATATTTAAAACACCATCAAGAGCAATAATAAGTTAAGGATAATCAAGGAGCGTTGTTATAGAAATATATTAATGTGATGATAATTCCTTTTTAATTATTTTTAAACACTATATCCCAGGATCTTAATGTATTTTTCTGTTGCCAATTAACTCTGTAATAAGGCAAGTACTTCCCTTTCTTCCTATTATGATCTTACTAATAATCTGAGTCAAAGAGGAGAAAATTGTCTACATATTTCATAGAGCAGAACAGTGGCTAACACAGGACAACTTATGTCACTACAGTAGACCTGCTGCATGCAGAATGTGCTCTGGTCCCCCAAAATACCAAATATGATAATGCAGAAAAATAGAAGGTTGTATTAGGGTACTAACATTAACCCTCACTGAAGACAAATGTAATTATCTAAGTGATTCTCTCCAGACTTACACTGGTAGACTTACACTGGTAACTTACACATTCCAATTCATAGCTCTGCAAAATCATAAATCACATCATCCCACACTCACCTGGCAAATATTAAAAATGTGTAACTTTAAATGCCAAAAATTTATTGCAGTTTTTGTCAGATGAAACTCTTGTGTTTAAAACTGTTACCAGTCTAATTATCCTATTGCTTGTGGATACTCTAATTATCCTTTTGCTTATGGATATTGCTTGTGTGAATGCTAAATATTATGAAAAGTAATGATTAAATTTATTGAAATTTTACTACAGATAGGAGTTCTACTTAAACTTTGAGGTGTGTTATTTTTGTTGACTCCTTAAAATAATTCAGTAAGTTAAGTACTTTTGCTGTCCTTGTTTCCAGAAGGTGATGATTCTAAGTAACCAGTCCAAGCTCATACAGCAGGTGAAGGAAAGATCAGACAGGCAATAGCTTGAGGGTAGATGAGACTTTTTTTTTAATTCCAAAGTTTACTTTTCATTTTAACTGTTAAATGCTAGAAGACTGGGATTATAGAATTTTTTTATCATAAGCCAAAATGTGAAGAGAATGCACAATGAAATAAGAGCATTTTCCCGACACAGAGAGAATATAACATTATCCGACTGTGGAAGTAAAAGAAAGAAAACTCAGAGTGGAGAAAAGAAAACTGGAGAAAGTGGCTTAAGAAAGACTCCATTCTCTTCCCAAGTCCCAGCCTCTAATTTGACTAAATCCTAGAGGAGGTTAAATCAACAAAAAACCAAGATATCTTTAGGGGAAATGAAAGAACAGAGGGCTTGTACTTTCCTGTCTAAGTAGTAGGCTTCTGGCAAAAAGCTTAGAGTGGGCCAGGCATTGAAAAATCAGGTGAGCCCTAGAGTCCTCTGCTGTGAGGGAGCCCCTAAAAGTTCGATGTTCATATCCATGAAGGACGTGCAGCAGGGTGAGACACCATCCAATGAGAAGGGCTTCATGATGATCAGGGAGGAATCCAACCTGCGTACCCAACACCAACCACATAACAAGGAGGCAGCAATAGAGATACACTGGAGGTGATGTGGCAATAGCAGATGTAACAATCCCAGATGTGGACATCAAGCAAAGCTGTCACCTAGGAAAAGGCCTCCTCTCTCCCATGAATAATCAAAAAGAAACAGAAATTAGGGTGGGAGGAGTGAAAACTCCTCGCTTGATGGAACACTCATAGCAATAAACACTTAAGTAGGGAGAAACTGAATTACTTCCATCAAGATTGCCTTTTTCTGTTTCTGAGTATAAATGTGTTTCTGTAAAGGGAAATTTTGTGGCCCGAAACCACGTTTACTCATTTAAAAAGAAATCTTTTTTATAGTTTTTCTTAGCTTCATAACAAAATTTTTACTATTTTCTCTATTTCACAGTCTTTTACAAGTATAAAAATCTACTTTCTTTTCTCTCCAGCCTATTTTTGCGCACAGTCTGAGCACAGACCCCATATTCTTTTTATAAAATGGAAAACTTACAGTTTTTAAAACATTGTTCAGCATTTTCTTCCTTAGGTGTTAAAAAGTTATAAAAGAATACCAAAAAGTAAGTCTGTTAAAGAGAGTCAGGACATATCAGAAACAATGTGTAGTATAGGTATGGATCCAAAATCATCAACCTCTAAAACCCATCCCTTAAGACTGAGAGTGGGCCTGGTACTGGAGCAAAATAAAACAGGCTCTGCAAAGACAGAAGTGCATAAGTCTCAGTCAAGCATCTTACTGTCCAAGAATACACAGCAACTGCTCATCTCTAGGAAGGGCAGGATTTGTGCAACATAAAATCACGCAGCTACTACCTGACAATGAAGAAAGATTTCAACTGAAAGGAGACAGGTACTATGGCAAATACCAGGTACATCGTAGAAAAGCAGAACCACGGTAGGAAAACTGCTCACCAATCAAAAGGAGAAATACGTGAAGAAGAGCATGGCAATATTACTTAGCCCAGCGCTGGCCTCCTTGCTGTCATGACTAGTGCAGAAACCCTGTGTGTTAAAAGAAGTGAACTTGAGTTTTTATTTTGTAAGTCACGTGGTTAATTTGTTGTGTCAAGCTGACTGAGCCACACAATGCCCAGCTAGTGAAATATTATTCTTGAGCCTAACCATGAGGGTGTTTCTGGAAGAGATCAGCATTTGAGTTGGTAAAATTGATAAAGCAGATTCCTTCCATCCCACAGGGTGGACTGGCATCTTCCGATCTTTTGAGAATTCTCAAATAGAAGAAAAAGGATGAAGATGGTTGAGGTAACTACGCCTGACTGTTCATGATGCCCCCATTCTCCTGCTCTTAGGCTCAATCTGGGGCATCCTGGTTCTGAGGTGAGAGGAATGAGAGCAGCCAGCACCACTTTCTTCCTTAGTTCTCCAGTTGTAGGACTTTTAGCTTTCACAATCATGTGAGCTGACTCCTTATAATAAATCTCATTCTAGACACAGTTATAAATAGGCATAGATATATCGATGTAGATGTGCATCCTATTGGTTCTGCATCTCTGAGGAAGCCTGATTATACAAACTGAGGCTATGATTAGCCCACAGAGATCATCAGCGTCCAGCAGAGTAGGGAAGACTGTCCTATGGGGTACAAAGGATATTAAAAACAGGACCTGGATCCTAGGCGTGATGCCTTTTGAAAATACGGAAGGGACGTGAGGGAAGACCACAACTGAGTTTCGAAAGAGAAGAATGTAAAAGCTAAGTGAGCAGTCCAAAGGATGAATCAAAGAGCAGATACAACAAGACACTGGACTCTAGAATCAGAAGGATGACTAGAAAGGACTCAGAATGCTTAGACAGGGCCTCAGTTTACCCCTACTCCCAGAATCTTGTAGAAAAACATTTCCAAATATACATATGAAATCATTTCAAACCTCATTTCCTACTGCAAAAGATAACGGAATCTTTAGGAAGGAGATTACATGAAAAATAAAATAAAGGTTAACAAAAAGTCCTATTTCAAAATATTTTTCCATGTTCCCTAATTACCTTAAATCTAGTGTACCTTATGAAAAACACTTTAATTCCATAACACATATGAAAATAAAATTTTAAAATATGTCTTGTGGACAACATGATATTTTATGTTTCTGGGTATCTTTAGTTTTTACTAATTGTTTCTACCTGCACCCTTGCCATCTACAAATTAAATAGAGCATATATTCGTAGCCCCATTTTATGAATGAGAATATTGAGATTTCAGACATTTTAAGGAATTATCCCAAGCTTACAAAACTAATAATTGAAAAATCTGGAACCAAATACTTTTTCCATATATTAATTTTAGCACTTTTCGGATATCTCACTGACTGAAATGTGCAAGATTAGAAATAAACTGTGACTATTTCGTAGGCAGGAAGCTATCTTAACACACACTTTAATTCCAGAAAGTACTACTAAAGAGATAGATACCTTTTGAAGGCAACTCAAGAAACTCAGTGCATAACATGAACACATCTGTTTACTCAACTGTGAATCTAAGTACCTCCTGGATACATGTGGATGACAGCAATACAAATTACTACTCACAGAAAATAAATCTCAGGAGAATTTCAACAATGGGCGCAAAGCTCTGACACCCTCTATGTCCTATCGCATTAAGTTTAACATGAGTCTGCTTAATTCTCTCACTTTAAGAGTAATGTAAGTTTATTTGAACAGTAGGCTTTACCTTGTGGACTTAATCTAATTTCAGTGAAAATAGTCGTTTCTGTTGGTCAAAAATTCTAACTTCTTTTGGAGCTTTCCAAAGTGATCACTTCTAAACGTAGCTTTCAGCTGACTAAGCCCATCCAGCAACTTTTCTAGTCCTCCCTGGTACATTAAGGCATATGGGTTTTCATTTTTCTTTTACAACAACATGTATTATTTGACAGAGCACAGCCCTACACAGGCACGGCAACACACAGGAAACACGTACAACTGAAAACTATTTCATCCCTTGATGTTTTCCATTCTATTTTACTTTACTGGAAAGAAAGCATACTGGTTATTATGCTTTAAATTGGTTTCATGACTTACTGAAGGGTTTTGATCCACAATATGGGAAAAAAAACCTGAAAAGACTACTGCATACAGGTCATATCTAATTTTCACATGTCTCATTCACTATACTTATCTCTGTCATCTCGCCTTGGATGTGTATTCAATTCTGCCTTCCTCAGCCCCTCTTTTCAAAATCAGATCTCTGCCAAGTCTCTTTTGAAATCAGGTTGGATTTTATCTGGCCTCTCATTTGCATCCTCCACTAGCCCAGGACCATGTACATCCACAGACAGATACTAAGTTCAGGGAGACGCTGAGGCAGGGAGAGAAATAGAAATCTGAATTGGAGGCGTTCCACTGAGAAGCAACCCTGCCAAAGAGAGACGGAAGCACAAAGCCCAGCCCACCATCTGCATCGTTTTTCTCTATTTTCCCTCATGGTCTCTTTATTCACCTTCTTTAGCAAAGTAAGAGAAAGTATTCAGTTGCCTATGACTACTTTTCATTTGATGGGAATTTTACAAATGCCACCTACTTCAAGTTTCATGGTAACTATAAGATCTATATCACTATCTTCAGTTTTCTAGATGTAGAAAGTTACCTTCCAGCAGGTTAAATAACTTTCTTGTGATGAATCAAACAGGGGGGTTAGGAAAGCTGTTAATTTAGTATATTAATGGATAAATAGGAATTGTTTAGAAGTCCATTACACAATGCCCAGTTCACAAACATGAGCAGTTTGGATAGAACAGTATAAACTAGCATGTATTAAGCAAGTAAACAAATAATGAAGCATCCATCATGACTTTAAAAAGCTATTAGACATTTAATCCTCTGGCTATTGCACAATTTAATCACTGAGTGACATTATTCTAACAACCCAAGGTGCAAGATAAACAATCTTAAATAATCATCTAATGAGAAACTAAAGTACATGTCTTTTTCAACTATAGCACAAGAATTTGAAGTAATCATCATTTACTCTGCACATAGACGCGATCATCTTAAACTTTACTCAATCTTCATCAGAGGAACTGTGAAGGAAAACACATACTCAGTTTTATTCTTCCCGCAGTTCATCCTGAAAGCTTTCAGAAACATCAATGAACACTTGTGCAATGGAAAATGTGTAGCAAGAACATTAAGAACCAGAAATAAATCCAAGGTGATTTAAGGAACGTTAAGGAATATTAAAGCAATAGCATAACATTTATGCATTTTTGAATCTGTAAATGAGATAATATACTTGTAATCAAATAATTACATATAAAGGTAAACAATGAGAGCTACTAGCCCGTGACTATGCATTTAGCTTTTTTTCGTGGGGAAGAAGTTTCTAGAAGTAGGGAAATTTGAGAAGATCTGAAGAGCCATTGGAGTGAACAATGAGAGGTGAGAATACAGGAATCGTGAGACAAGGATAGTGATTGGAGTTTGGGTAAATGAGAGAAAGTACATGGTAACGGATAACACACATCATAAGGAACGGCCTGACAATCTTCCATTACTGCTTTTAAAAATGTTTTAATTGCCTTTAAATAATTGATATTGATAAATATAAAGAACATTAAAGCAAGGGAGGTAGCTTAAATATTACCACAGATCACACGAAAGGAAAAGACTGTCAGTCCTGTAACTACCAATTAGAATCTACCTGTAAACTGGACTAAAGGGAGAACAGGGGAGACAGTCTCTTCTGTAATGGATACGTTTGCAGTTTTATTCTGGTAACAGGGACAAAACAGCACAAATTCCTTTCATTTCTAATGTTTGAATTTTGTAGAATTATGTCTTTAGCTAATAGAAATTTGTCACACTACTGTGATTATAACCTTTAGTTTTACATAATGGTTTGTTACATAGTTTACGTCTTTTTTTATGTGTGTGGTACCAGGATCAAACCCGTGGGAACTCTACTATTAAACCACATACCCAGCTCTTTTCATTTTTTATTTTGAGACATGGTCTCATGCACTAAATTGCCCCAGCCAGGCTGGAATTTGTGATTCTTGTGCCTCAGCCTCCCCGGGCACTGGGATTATAGGCGAGCAGCACCACGCCCAACTGTACATTTCGTATTTAGCAACAATTGATTTCCTATCTGATCAAGACCTAAAATGAGTAAAATACCTTCAAGAAAACAGAAATTCATTTGCACTTCAGAAATATACTGTCTATAGTCCTTGGGGTGCTAATAGTTGTGCCTGAAATACTACAACTCTGGGGGAAGCGTGCAAGTATAGGGGCTGGGCGTGGAGCTCAGTGTTGGAGAGTGTGCTTATAAAAAGGGGAGGGTGGGGTGGAGCCTCAGACCAAAAAAAGAAAAGATCGATTATGTACCTTTCTCTTTGACTGAAGAGAGACTCAAAAATCAAACCAAAACAGAAAGAACATGGGGCTGGAAGTAAAAGACTTTGCAGCAACCTACCCGCTGAGACAATGCTAATTTAAAAAATGATGTCAATGGTTTGTTTTTCAAACTCTGACATCAGTTTCATAAGAAGCAATAGTGGAAATTGTTTTTATGATCCATATCATCTAATAGATTTTCTATTTTGGAACTTCTCTAACTCTGCTTCGAAAGTGTCTCTATGTTCAACCCAGTAGACTGAGATAATGAGAAAAAAAAAAAAAATACAGCACCTCCCAGCAAACAGGGAAAGAGTGATAATGGATACAATTCTCAGGGGTTTTCTCTCCTTCCTCATGAATTTTTCTTCAACCTTTGGTCATGAATATACAATAGACTCTAGTAAAAATAAATCTAGCTTAACATAAGTTAGAATTTTGGTATCATCAATAAATTTGTTTGGATATATCATTCTCCTTCCCCCAAAGCATCTGAGTGCAGGAAACAAGGCCGGATGATCCACGGAGCAGGCATTAGAACCCAGGTGTTCTGCACTTTTTCTAACATTTTACCTTCCACAGATCTAGATACTGCATTTTGGTAAAACTTCTGAAAATACTATAAAGAAAATATTTCACAGTATTTCTGAGATTCTTGATGAAAAGAGTGAAAAGATCTAATCTAAAATTAGACTCGAATAACACTTTCTGTTTCCCATCTAAAGCATCAAATATCTCAGCCTGCAATTACATTTTAAGATTTTCAAATTATCACACAAAATAAAATATGAAAAGAAAGATGAGAAAGAGGGAACGGAGATTTATCCAAGTAAGGTTGCTCACTGAAGCCCCTGGTTTGATCAATTTCGCCGAGAAGTGACTAACGAGACAGAAAATTAGAGGGAACTGACACAGGATGTCAAAAGCAATCAAGATAAACTTCCACCACAATCACAATAAACTTTTGTCTCCATAGATTAATAATTTTCAGGTACTGGAAACTGCCCATTTTCTTTACCATCTGTGGTTCTTCAGTTAATAATTTTTAATCTCTCTCCTACGAAGACACAAAATTATCAATCATGATGTTTGGGATAAATTATAAGGTAGCAAGCTTCAAGAGACCATCCAGAGGCTCCAGCGGCTGCACGCCGTGTGCAGAGAAGCCCAGGGGCTGATCCCATGTTGTGCCCACAGCAGGGAAGTCTGACACACACTGCAAGGCCTTCCACCCCTTCAGCTACCTTTCTTAAGAAAGTCATTCTCCTATTGAGACTAATACTCACTGGATAATTATATTTATCACCATTGAGTACTTAGGCATGATATCAGGGTACCACCAAACTTACAACGCTAGTTCGATCATGAAACCAGTGTTTTTGGCTAGTAAAATTACGAAAGTGGAATTCAACCATTAAGTCTCTAACAATATAGCTTATAAAATTCTAGGCTCTATCTCTTCTGAGACAGAAATCTAAATGTGTACTTTAAACTGAGATAAATAATGCAAGATCAGTAAAAACCTACTACAGTAAAACCAATATTCTCAATACTGGAAAATATATTACTAACAGTACTAACAGTAACGTAGTTAATTATTATTTGTGGTCAACAATGAAAATCCATAAGTACCAAAAGAAAAAAGAAGACTAATGAGTATTTTATTTATTGGTATTTTATCAGAGGAGGAAAATGGAATGAACATTTCTCATTGAATATTTTATGATACTGGAATTGTTATTTAAAAGTCTTTCTAGAAAAAGGGCTGCCACAATAGCAGACATTTTTATTGTATAATTATCTGACAAGTTGTCTACGAATGTCAATCTAAATAAAGCGTAAGTATTCCAGTCCTTCACGAAAAAAAATACATATATATTATATATATTTTAAGTCTTACTTGCCTTTATTTTATTTAGAAACTCTATGCCATCAGCATTTCTAAAAGTATTACCAAATAAGTAAGAGATCTTAGATAATTTTCAGTTCACCATACAAATTCTTTGAAATTAACCCACAAATTGGTTTTACCTCATATTTGTATTTTATCAAACCCATCTTACTGACGTAGACATTTCTTTTCTTGGGATTCTTTCAAAGATAGTTATCATGCACAGAGTACATGCTGGCCTTTGGTGGTTTTAATCTCAGTTTACCATCTTTGTGTTTAGTACGTTTCTTTTCTTTCATCTTATCATGTACATGCTAAAATGTCAAAACTAAAGTCTTCTAACATGTCAGTCATTCGTCCCAGGCAATGCGTAAAACCTTTCAAGATTTAAAATTTAGTCTAAACAAGAGAACAAGAAATCTCATCACAGTAATAAGTCATCCTATCAAATCTTAATTTGTAAAATTTAGTTTGAATCATCACAAAATATACTTTTTACTCCAGTTTGAATCGAATGTGGACAGGCAAGGAAAAGACACAAATTTCATAAGTCTGGCCAATCAGTTCACAGTACAATTCATATTTCAATTTAAATGCAAGTAGACTCTCTCACGGTCACTGGGTTTTCTCCAGAATGATTTTGCACTAATGTGTCTACACACAACAGGATTTTCCTAGAACACATATTTCTGCAAAACAATCTGGTTAATGTATTTGCAAGCACAGCCAACTTGCGTATAGCATTTTCTTTCTTCACAGCACAATTTCCTTAAGTAGCTTGCAACACTTCCGCATATTGATATGAAGATGAAATTTCACTTTAAAATTCTCAACAATAAACACAATGATTGCCTTTAACTTAGCTAGAACTAAACAGGTACTTAAAGACAGCTACTCTTAAATTCGTGGGGAATTCTCCTCTTTGAAGAACCTGGTAGCTGAGCTCCCGACCTTCCAACAGACAGCTCATTACTGCACACCATCTATGCAAATTGTACACTGACTACAGGCCCTCGGGGGAGGGTTTTTCTGTTTTCTGTCTCTGGTACTATCCTAGTATAACTTGCATATAACTGCCCTCTTGCCAGTAATGTTAATGATGGTGATTATTAGTAATAACTCTGAGTAATGAGGTTTTCTTCCTTGTACTCAAAATAATTGCTCCATGTAAATCCACAGCAATTTTTACGTACGCTAAAGATTAGTAACATCAGAAACTTGGCAAATCTTACTTATGGAGGCATTTTACCTAATGATCTAATCCATCAGTTCCCAGGCTTAACAGTCTTGAGACACACTTAGTACTAAAGGATCTCCTTTCTTTTCTCAGCTGCAGTAAGAAACAATTTAGTCACCACGCTCATTTTTAAGGAGCTTTTTAAAAAGTGCCTTGAAAACGTAAGCTCTAGTTAAAGCAGGGGAAGCTTTGGGAGTGCAGAGACATAAAATTTCCTGAAGATTAGCCTCATAGACTGGGCTACCCCTTAATTAATCACTAATTTAATATGATTTAGATTCAGAAGAAAATTTTCTTATATTTTGATGTCTAGAGTCATTGCACATTAATTTCTAACTGCGCTAAGCTAAAAGTCACTTTATCAATCATGTAAATGAATGCATGAGAGAGTCAATAAGGGGTTAGAAATCTGAACTGCACTGTAGCTCTTCTCAATGTCCTCATTTCTAACATGTTCCGGAATCTTCAATTAAAAAGAAAAAAGGGTGTATAAAGATCCTCATTCATTAAAAAAAAAAAAAAAAGGATCCTCATTCATTGTTATTAGTCTCTCCATCAAGGGTTTCTAACTTGACAGTCAGTTCATCTGGAGAAAAATGTAGGACCATTGATTTCAATGAAGATGAGAACAGAGAGGAAGACTATGGTATTTGCCTCACTTGCCATCCTTTTGTTGTCTCAAATATGAACTTGATGGACCAGAGATAAGTAAAGTTCATATTCCAGAAATTTATTTTCAAAACATGGGAAGGGTGTTGAGGATTTAGCTCAGTGGTAGAGTGCTTGCCTCGCAAGCACAGGACATAAGTTTGATCCCCAGCACCTCACCCCATCTCCGCAAAAAATGTGGGAAGGTAACGTGGGTAATATTTCATAAGTTTTCTTACCTCATTAGTGGATCCTCAGAACAAATAAGAGCACAAATCTCATGAGTCTAGATTTTTTACCTCTGTTGTACATAGATTTTCTCAGTGTATTTGGGGTTATGAAGTATGATCGAAAATACAATGAAAGTTTAATTTTTTAATTTATTGTAATAAAAGACATTGCCATTAATCCTCATCAAAATACTCTTGCTTGCTTTCAACAAACTCATTGTTCTTGCCACTTTCAGAAGCAGTTCTGGAAGTCCTGTTCCATAAGTGTCTTTTAAGTGTCATAAATTGCCACCCTGTCCTGAACCAACTCAAAATGTTTACAGCAATTTTTGTCAAATAAATACATTAGGACATGTCTTCACTCACCTTACTCACCAGATTTGATACAGTGTGACTTCTGGCTCTTTCCCAAAATCAAAATGACCATGAAAGGTAAAGGTTTTGAATCGATTCAGGACACTGAGGTGGCCACAACAGCGCAATTAAAAACACTCAGGAAGAGGACTTCAGAATTATTTCAGAAAGTAGCAAGAAAGATAAGGGTATCTGAAGCAGGAGGGAATATTTTGAGAAGAATTAATGGCAATATGTCTCTTACTGTAACTTTTTTAAAATTTAAACATTCATCATATTTTTGATCATGCCTCATATTTCTAGGTTTTGAGGTTTATTTGCCGATTTGTATTTAACAGCATTATCCCCTCACTTATAATATTATAGCAAGCCTCAATAATAAAGAGGGTGCATAATTCTTACTTTTACTCTCAAGATCTTTAAGGGTTGTCCTACACACTTAACATGTCCTAAAGAATTAATTTGATGTAAATATTTGAGAGCAAATTTTCAATTTTGAAACTTTAAAAAACATTCTTTAAAAAAATACTTTTCAAACTACTGAAACTGACTTAGCATAGCCAGTGAAATACCAAGATTAAAAATCTGTGTCTGACTTTTCAAATCTTTTTCCAGGATTGTATTAATATATACAAATATGTATTCTTACTATTTTTAAATCAATACTTATTTATGTAGTGCCTTAAAACCCCCTTTTCACAATACATATAAATATTTTGGGGCACATATTTCTCAATCATTTCATTTTAATAACTTCAGGACATTCCAAAATACATATATAAAATTCCACTAACTTTTTCATTGATAGGTATGTGGGAGTTACATTTTATTTAGTTTTATTAAATTCTTTCGATTAGAATCTATGTAGACAACTCACTGCCTACTAACTTGTTAGTTGCTCTCTTTTTTAGATTTCATGCCATCTCCACTCTTCAGTAATAGTGCATATCTCAAATCACATTTCTACCCTTGAGTTGGCACCATACCTGTAGGAAGGAATAGTGCTGGAGAAAATAACAAAATCAGCATGCTTCCAATAAATTCATGAGAGTTTTCAAAACCTTTAAACCTAGAACCGAAGGAATTTTTTTACAGTTGTATAATGAACTGTGATTCAAATCAAAGGGATTTTTCCAAGACTGATCATTTTTCTGGACCTGTCAAATTGAAACTTCTCAAATTTGTGAGGAAAATGATCTGTGGTTTTCCTGGGTTATGTCATTCAAAATCCCCACTTAACTTCACAAGCATAGCAAAGCCTACTCTGGAGGCAGAGAAGGCAGACAATTCCAACTACTACTGGTCTAGAAGAGAAGAGAAGTGGTCTCCTTCAGCCACACAATAAAAAAAAAAATCCTCCTGAAAGATAAATGTGGTTAAACTCCGATTAGCTGAAAAGTAATGTGATAGATATGAATTCTTCAACGTCTTGACCTTCATTACTTATTTACTATATTTTCCTTTGTCCCTTTGTAAGGATCCTCTTGGTTACTATTTCTAGAAGCTTACGTATAGAATGACTTCAGACTCTTAAAATAAATTTCATATAAAAATAGCAATATTTTATGGATGATCACCTTAAATTAGTCTCACAAACACAATATAAGCCAGGAAATACAGAGAAGGACGGTACAGTGGAAAATAGTAGATATTTAACTTAACATGTATAAGCAACAGGATACATGATTAACTAATAATTGAGACAGTGATAATATAAAATCAGAAAAGGAATCATATATTCCTTAACTTAGTCAAGCTATAATTATGTAATGAGAACATTGTCTCTTTTGAGCTAATGTTAAAACTCTGTCACTGGACCAATGGATCTATTCATTCTAAAATTTGATTTCCTGTTCAGGATACCATTAGTTGAGAGTAATTGTTAAGAGGATACTCTGTTACAAGGACTGTAGACGACCCCCCATCATTCAGTGCAGGATAGGTCCCCTGAATAAGGGATCTGATTTCCCCTGTGTCCGTCATTATGTTTGCCTCTTCACACAATTGTATGATTGTATACTGCTAAACAGTTATTTGGTGGTAATGGTGCATTTCAAATTGGCGACTCAAATAACACGACTGAAGGAAAATAGAAGAGTGAGTGTGATCTTTGCCGAGCTATATACCTGCAAGTTCCAACTGAGACGATCTGGGAAAAGAATCCCATAGTAATAACTTCAAGACCTCTTGTAATGTCTGCCTAAAAGAGTTCTGTGAAGAAAATATGTGAAAGCTGTGTACATATTACTCACATAGCCACTGTTAACCCACACTGCCTCTTACACAGGCAATCTGCGCTCAGACCTTTTCTACACATTCAGCTTTTTTAACGGTAGAAGTATGCAGGAGCCTTATCCACAGTTTTTCAGAGGGAATGTGATCTAGGCAGGTGTCTCTTTAAATTGTGTCTTCCCATTTAAAGACAAAGGAAAGGACATTTTCCCACAGTAGGCACAGAAATTTCCCCTTTCGGTGGGAAACCTCTAACACATTGTAGAGATGTGCCAGTAGAAAATGTTGTTTGATGTTCGCTCTTCTTTTTAAATTACCTGCATTTAATTATGTGGACTGTGCTATAATTAGCAGATGTTATGCAATTTGGTAAATATCATTAAACAAATATTGTCTTAAACAAGTGAGTCATGACTCTTGAAAATTTTCATGTCCTTTGTTATAATTTTATCTACATAGAAATTTATACCTAGAAGGAATTAAGGTTAAGACCCTTGAACATATAGTCTGTAGTCTACAAAATTGTTTCGAGAACTAAATTATTGAGGACGAGTTGTGTTTCATTGAATCCTGAATTATTTTGAAAATAATCACAAGGCTGTAAGGATACAGGGAAAAAATGAAGTTTTTCAAATATTTTTTCAGACAAAATTTATAAATGACATGAATAAACATGCCTCTGTGAGAATAGGAGGATAGCTATAATAACCATGACATTAATATGCTTTCATTACATAAATTCATTTATATATTATCTCTAACCGGCATCCTGATCAATGGGCCTGTCAATGAAATCTTAGCATCTGAATCTCAGTTTATGCTGCAGTCAATTTAACTTAACAGCACTTATCTTCTTTGAAAGATTAGTAGCTTTAACTTCACCAACTTAGATGTTTAAGAACTATTTTATAAGGTATCAAATAGTCAGCACTTGTTAATATCTGAACATGGAACTCTAATTATTCATTTGATTTAGCTCGTTCCCACTTAACTCAAAACTTGCAATGCCTTTCCGCGTATTAACAAGTTGTTCTGCAAGAAAAGAATTACCAAACTGCAGAGTTCTTATTTCCTCTCCTCGGTCTGTCTGCAAAGATATGGCAGTGAGTCATGCATAGAAAGCTTATTTATGCTTGCATGTTACACAAAGTTCCCCAAAATGTACTCATCTGCAAATGTTTTCCCCAGCTCCTCACACAATTACCTTAGCCAGAACAATGGTACAGCTGTGGCCTGAAGTTCACTCACCTGAAGAAGTAATAAAGTCATAATTTGTCCAAAGATGAATTTATTGACAGAAAATTAAAAAGCTTAATCAAACAATATCCTTGTATCTGAAGAGCAGTTGGAAAATAGAAAATTTATATGAAATCCAGACAAAGGTATGAGGTTTTATTTGAGTGTCTTTCCCGTACTCCAATAAATTCAAGGATTCGAACAATATTAAAAGGTTAGAATAATTGTCTAAAAGACTGGCACAATGTAAACCTACCAGGAGTGTGTTTAATTAAGTTAAATGATGCACATGTTTAATTAAGAAAATTATTGATGAGTAAGGGGCAAAGAAAATACACTTAAGATGTATCCAGTGTAATACAATAGTATAATGATACTCATAAGTAGAACAACATTTTAAAATGCTTTAAAGAGAAAATAGTCACAGACATAAGACACCAGGAAATTATCAACACAGTGTGTGGAGTAATCGACCTTACTCACTGTGTTATAAAGTGCCTATGTCACCTTGGGTAGCTAAATCTTACAGAGTTGTCCTCCTCTTTCAAAAAGCCAAAGGACTAAGCTTACAAGTGTCTAATACTTTAAATCATTAAGGTTATCATTCTGTGTATAATCAAAGTAAAATAATAAGTAACCATGATTATAAGAAAAATAAATGATGCATTTTACTCTTAACCCTTGTTTTATTTATGATCTATTGTCTTTAAGAGAAAGAGACAAAGAGAGCTATTCTTTAGGAAGGAAGTAATCCACAATATCTGTTGTGTTGTATAAATTCTGTTGCTATGGATATCCATGTTGCCTCTCCTTAGCTATGGGTTTGTTGCACAGACAATAAGAAAATGTGAAATGATTGAGCATCTCTCTAAAAAAGGCAGGTTTGCAACCTGTCTTCCTTAACCAAATCAGTTCTGCACTGCAAGTACCAACTAAGCCCATAGGGTTAAAAACAACCCAAATGACTTTAGTGCAATTTTTCAAATTGCTTTAAGGAGATAGTAATATTTCATCATTCGAAAGGAATTGTTTTTCTAAATTAGGTGAGGACAAAAATATAAGTTTCTTGTAAAAATGTTATACACCATCTGTGCTACTAAAAACTATACAGGTCACCCATTAATCTGCCTTTTGAGTCAAGTCCCAACAAAGGAGATTTCCACACGGTCTGCATGCTTTACCAACAGGCAAACTAATCCAAGAGGACATTTTAAAGGGAATGTTTAGATAAAAGTGTCTTTAGGTCGTTGTTTTTAAATAAAGAATCAAATTAATCACTGGGACTGCAGTACATCTCCGTCACAATTAACCTGAAGTCTAGTTGAAGACCAGAAATGAAATCCCAGAATAGTGACACTAAATCGATCATTCAGTTTCCTGATATAGTAGTGCCTCAGTTTCTCTCATCATTCCTGTACCTACAATTGATCCCAGAGAGCAAAACTTACCCGGAAACATCGTCCCTGCCTTTAGCCAAGTTGCCAGAGTTGGACCATAATGGAGTTTACTTTCAGGGACAAAAGGCCTTTTCCACACTAAGTGGACATCACTAAAGATTGTTTCTCCAGCAATGTGGCTCCCGAGTAAAACAAAAAGAGCATGGTATGTTTAAGCCACGACTATTTTTGAAATTGCACAGCTCAGAAAGACACTCATATTTGAGAATAATGTACACAGTACTCCAGAATAATAAATCAATATTTTCTCCCAAGTTCTAAGATCAATGAAATTAAAATTTTGAATACCTCCATCCAAAACAAATGCTAAAAACCAGTACCTTTTAGAAATGTTTATCATTGGCCCCTTTTTTGGACTCTTCGGTGATTGATTCGAGATTCTGCGATAGGTAAACATCATGCTATTAGCTGGGTTGTTTTGCATTCAGACATAGACCAGCCTCTGCGCAGCTGAAGGGACCTGACATCTTCCAAAGTTAACTGGGAATCTCATTAGCAGAAGAAATAATTAATTTGAAAACATTTGGGGGGTAAGAGTAAGGGTTATTCAATAGGGCCTTCCAAAGACATGCATAAATATTACTGATATCCCACAGGAATATTTCTAAATGCCTTGAGACAATGTGTTCATAGTAAGATAGCAATCAATAAGTTGCTGAATAATAACATTCAAAACCAAAAATAAAAATTGAAAGTAGTTTTATTATTTAATTGCTTTCCAGACAGCATGCTATAATAATCAATATATGCTGAGTTAAGTTAGTTCTCCAGAATTTCATTTACACTGATTGAAATGCCCCCACCCCGTTACAAAAAAATCCTCATCATAATTACCTTTATAGTAATGCATCCATATATCACACTGCTGTAGCATTTTATAGTTTCTCTACTCTTCGGAATAGTCAGAGATGAAAAAGAAGCCCGGTGTAGTGGGAAAAGAAACAAAGTACAGTTGAAATTGATAAGACTTCTGATGGAATCTGTGCATTACATTCGTAAGTTTGTGGAAATCATTTAACTTTGTAAATCTCATCATAATAATTACACTACACCTAATTTATGAGAGTTTCTGTGATCACTGGTGTTCAGGGAATAGAAATTGTACTTATTCATATTTTATTTTACAGATAATGTTAAATTTAGAAAATTTAAGTAACTTGTGTAAGATCACACAACTAAATATAACTAAGACAAGAATTCAAGAACTCAAGACTTTTATGCTTTATCTTTACTTCAATTCTTATTCAACCTTTCAGGCCCAAGAACAAATAATGCCTCTACTTTGAAACCTTTGAGCAACGTATGACTGTCCTAGACCCAAACAACTTCTCATGATCTCTTAATTTCCATATGACCATCTATTACCTTATTTGTGACTTTTTAACCACACATCTTATAAATAATGGATGAATTAATAAGTACACAGGAATATGGATAGATAAGCATATAGATTACTAGCATGAAAAATATTCTCTGTACTTAAATATACAGTAAATATATCAAGGACAAGGAATGCTACTTATGTCTATAATGTTGGTGCTCTGTATTTTTCGATGATTTCCTTTTGATAAACTAAGTTTTTCTGCCTGCAAAACATTGAATTTTAAGATATATTTCTTTCTAATTTTTGTGAGAAGGATAAAGGTATAGTTAAGAAGTAGTGCAAAGTGTCTCTTTGATATTATTAAGAAAAAATGGGCAAAATTTTCGCTATAATAGTAATTATTCCAATCCCTCAATATTTGAGTGTCCCAACCCAACTCCAGTGACTCACGTATCTTTCAATAATAATGACACTAAACAGGATGAAAAATTGCTTCTCAAAAGAAAGGCACAAAGAGTCATGATGACTCTTTGATGTCCTGTCCTTGAAATCATTTACATTCTTTAAGCCCATCGATTGTTATTAACCCCAAATAAGATGTTTAAACCAAGCATCTTATCAAACTCTTCTTAAGAGTTTGGATTTGATTACAGCAATGCATATCAGTGCTTGGTTCTTAAATAAGTTAATAACTGCACTTACCCTAAAAAAAATACTTATACAAATAAATGTTCCAAAGAGTTTAATAGGCAATTGGCACATATGCAAATCCTTCAGTGGCAACTTCAGAGATGATTATGCAATATCTCCCCACAGTTGTTCTTAACTACCCAACCCAACCCACTCTATCACCGATGCCAAGTACTTCTTTCTTGGACTTAATGAAGAATTATTATCAGCCTCAGTTCTGCTTAAATAGTCTCAACAGCTAATTAGGCTTCTCTTTAAAAATCATTACTAAATTGATGCACCTTGAGAACATACTCTTAATTGAAATAAATCAGACACATGAGTCTATATCAAATTGTTCTCTGGTATGAGAAACCATAAGCATAAATAAGGACAAAAATGTATAATATTGTGAAAAAGAAAGAAAATATTGAAATGGGAAGGAGAACTAGAGAGGGAGGAGGGGGAAAGGAAGGAAGGGAAAAAGAGGAAAAAATGGAAAAATGTAAATAAAGTTGTTGTAAATAAAAAGAGGAAGAGGAGTTGAAGGGGTGGGGAAGGGGGAAAAAACAAGATATATCATGTACAGGTACAAATTAACTATAATGAATGTGATCGTTATGTGTATCCAAAATATACTAATTAATCTTCTCGGTTCAAAAAGTATTTACTAAAAATATAAAGATAATTATTAAAACAACCTTAAACTAGTGTGTTTTTTTTTTCACATTTCATGTGCTGTTCAGCATCCAATGTATATATTCCAGCTTATTTTTTATTGCATTTCAACAAATATATCTACATCCTATTCGTATATACCCACAATGATTTCTAGTTTAAAGGAACCTTTCTAAGGTAAAATGTACTTGAGTTCTCTCTCTTATACATTAACATAAGCCATGTTGCCTCATTAATATGAAAGTTGGGAAACATTTAGTTTATTTATCCAGCTCTAATAGAATGGAAACTATCGTCATCCTTCGATCTTAAGCTACACTTAGTATGGCAGGTGCATTATAGAAGTATGAGGTACGGTTTAAAATACCATAAATGTTTAAGTGCTAAAAATGTATTATAGCAAAAAGCAGATTGCCATCAATCCCCCAAAGACTCCATTCTCCCATCACTTTTGCTACTTTCTGAAACAATTCCAAAAGTCCTCTTTCGTGAAGGTTTTTAGTTGAGACATTGTGGCTGCCTTGATGTCCTAAATCAATTGAAAATATTTATCTTTCATGGTCATCTTTTGACTTTAAGGAAAAACCAGATGTTGCGTAGTGTCAGATCTGATGAATAAGGTGCATTTTTGTGTTGGATGACACTTGGCACTCACATGACCTACTCTTGGTCACACTTTGTAAAAGACGCTGCCGAAAGAAGACTTCGGAAGTGCTCTGGAAAGGAACAAGAATAGTGAGATAAATCCGAAGCAAGGAAGAGTGTTCTGAGGGGGATTAGTGACATTTTGCCTTTTACTGTAGTAATTGTTTAAATTTAATCATTGACTGTATAACTATGCCGTTGGTGGGAGCATAGCCCTCATGACTTGGCCAGAAAAGAATCATATATATTCAAACAAAAGAATTTAGGGCGTCCCTCACATTGGAATCATACTAATAGGTTTTCCTGCTTTGAATTTGACTTTTTCCTAACTCATTTAGTCTGCATAGAAAGGCTCCTATTTAGATATTTAGCTGAGGATTCCCCTCATGTCAGATCTCTAACCCAGACACACTTATTCTCCAGGGCTGGGCGTATAATTCCCTAGTTCACCCTTATCTCCCCGCATCACTTGCACTTTATTCTGTTACTGTTTTTGTCATTGTTTCTTGAGATTTCCTGTCTCCCCGACTCTGACCTAAGTACTAGGGTAGAGGCCCTGTCCTTTACTTCTTGTATGTCAGTGAGAGGGTCTAACGCATGCCAAGTATATAATATACGTCTAATAAACAGAGTTTTTATTGCCCGAGGAAAGAACTCTGCAAGAAAATAGCATGCTTATTAATTAATTTCAAGGATATCAAATATAATATCCCATTTTACTTAAACAAAGTGCTCAGAAAATTATGTAAATCCATATCTGATTTTGAATCTTGTGTTTTGTATTACATATGGGTAAAGAGGAAGGAAGAAATGCTAGATTTTATTTTTTTTAAATGAAAATGTTGAGAAAATATTTGCTTAAAATTTTCCAGACTGCTTGGCTGTGCTAAAGGCAGTTTCTACCTAGCTTTTCAAAACAAGATGTTTTTATTTCTGTTAGTGACAACAAGTCTAAACATGGCAAGTAAAAGAAAAATAACTGTGTAACTCATATTAATGAATCAATTAATATATACATATGATGGATGCAGGCTCCAGTTCACAGGCAGCGACTTGTCTGGTCCAAAACCCAACCAGTATGCTAGCATTCATCATACAACTAGCCAGCACAAATAGCTAAAGGGATATTCTCGACTATAAGTCAATTCTGACCACAACAGTTTCTCATCTGTTTGATTCTCTATGAGCTGGTGCTTCTTCACTTTCACTATTATATTACTTCGGAGATTGTCTAATTTAAAGAGAAAATGCACCAGCCTTGCCACAAATGTCAGACTCTAATGAACAGCTGGGAGTGTTTGAAAGCCGGGATAATGTTGGTGTCCAATTTCAATAAACATTTAATGGATGAATTCACTTATTAATAAAAAAACCTTCATGTCTGTCACATGTTTATTCCATTTTTCCATGAGCATATATAAATATGTGTGTGGTATGATTTTTATTAATAAATTCATTTTTATTGATGGTACACATGTGCAAAATAGCTCTCTCTTTTACTCTAGTATTCTGTGTACTGAGCCCTATTGTGTGGTAAAATTTTAAAAATTCAGAACAAATTAGTGAGTATCAGTATATAAGGGTGGGTTTAGGGTTCAAGGGTGGGTTTAGGGTTCAAGGGTGTGATCTTAAAAGAGGCAGCATGAAGATCCTTGTGGTGATGGAGGTTTTCTGTATTTTGACTGTGATATTTTCTCTATCTTGGTTGTGACTAGAGTTTTTAAGAGTTCAAGAAACTGCCCAATGGCTACATGTATTTTTGCTTTCTTTTAATTATTTTCATTGACATTGTACATGTTTATGTGGTACAGTATCATAAATTGATACATGTATACAATGTGTAGAAATCATATCAGGCTAATTAACATTTGAATCTCCTTAAACATTTATGATTTTTTTATATTTGGACCCTACAAATTTGTCTCTTCTAGTTATTTATAAAATACATAACACATTGTTGTAAACTACAGTCACCTTCTGGGCTGTAGAACACTATAATTTAGTCCCCCAATCTAACTGTATTTTGGTATCTATTACTTAGCCACTCTCTATTGCTCCACTCTACCATGTTTCTAGCCTCTTGGAATCAGTACTCTACACTTCTTTAAGGTCAATATTTTTAGCATTTGCGTATGAGTGAGGACATATGGTATTTGTCTTTCTGTGCCTGGATTATTTCACCTAAGAAAATGCTCTCCAGTTCCATTTTTGCCACAAATGACAGGATTTTTTTATGGCAAAGGTATTCCATAATGTATATACAGCACATTTTTCTTATCCATTTATCCACCAGCAGACACCTTGGTGGAGTCCACATCTTACTATTGTTCGTGACAGTGACAGTAATCCATTGTGCAACATTATCTTTTTTTCATCAATTTTTGAAACTTTATAATCATAAGGAAAAAGTTGTATAAAAGTACCTATAAGAGTATCACATTTTAAATGGGTTGTCTTTTATGATAGCCCACTAAAGTGTCCTTTTTGCAGCAACTAAACCATTCTCTTCTCTTACCCCTCCTTCTAGTGATCTCCATGAACTGCCCCAATCCACCCCCACAGCCCAAACACTATCGTGTGTCAAGGGTGTTAAATGTGATAAGCCTCCTCTTCATAAATGTTATTAAACTCTTGCAACTACTAATATCTATAAATCTTCATAAGATTCCAAAGACTCGATAGTTATTATAACTCTTTTTACTTGCATACCGAAATCCTTTGGTACAATTAAAGCCCAAAGCTTCTCCTCTCTCTTCACATCATAAATGTTCCAGCCAATAGAAGCACAACCAAAATGTCTGACGCGTTGTGGTAAGGTTGGCTACCTGTCCACTGGGAGAAAGAGGTCCTGGCCTGCCCCTGTGAATTCAAAAGACAGCATGAAGGCCTCTGTGTGCTCAGTACTGCGTCACGTCGAGATTTTCTCCTCGAGTTTACAGTACCGTCCTGAGGTGCTTTTAGAAAGTAGCACTCATGTAGAACAGCCAGCAGGGGCCGACCTAAGGAGAAGAGCATTTCAAACTGCAGCACCCAGTTTTCCCAGGACACAATATCCAGAGAAGAGAATTTATAATGAAAATGAAGAGAAAGGAAGTCTCTCAATAGCACTGTGTAGTCTAGATGAAGTATAGGGAAAAGAAGATCATTATTTTAGCACCATGTGACTTGCTTTTGATAGGAAAAATGGTAAATAATAGCATCTAGAATAGTGCAAGACGCATGTGGAATACAATCTTTTTGGCTGAATGGACAGTCTGATGCCACACAGAGCAGCCCTCTGAATCCATGCAGCGTGTATTCCAAGGCTCCTAATGGAAGCCAGAAGCCATAGACAGTGCTGAATCCTATATATACTCTAACTTCCTATGCATACATCCCTAAAATAAAGGTTAACTTAAAAATTAAGGGGACTAATGGGTTAACAACTGTGGCAACAAAACAGAACGATTTATAATAATACACTATAATAAAGCTTATGTGAACGTGTTCTCTCTCTGTGCAAATATCTTACTGTCCTTTTATCTTTCCACATAAAGAAAGTATTTTAGAGCGTCTCTTTCGCATATCTGAATTGCCAGTGCTCCTACTTTTGCATACTGCAGCTGTGGTTAAGGAAAACAGAAGCCATGAGTGTCAGTCTGAAAACTGAGCCTGCTATTAAGCGACTGACGGGCAGGTAGTATAAACACATGGGTGAGGCAGACAAAGGGATGACTCACACGGTCGGCAAGGAGGGTCGGTGTGCTGATGTTCTGGCCACTCAGAGCAGAAGAGCATGTGATTTAAAACTTGTAACTTATTTATTTCTGAGATTTTCTACTCTGATTTTTGAACTGCAATTGACTACAGGTAACTGAAATTGTGGAAAGCAAAGACACAGGTAAAGAAGGAACTACTATATACACATTTCAAAATCTGGGGCTGGGGATTTAGCCCAGTGGTTAGAGCATTTGCCTAGCAAGCGCAAGGCCCTGAGTTCAATCCCCAGCACCAAAAAAAAAAAAAAAAACCCAAAAAAAAGCATATTTCAGAATCTCATGTTGCATATAACAAATCTTTATTTGTCAATAAAAAATAAATACCATGACACAAATATAGTATATGCCTCAAATACAAAATGCAAATAAAAGAATGTTTATATCACAAAGTTAACATGAGGCTCAAATGAGCAAGTGATTATAGAAATTACCTCATAAATATTGCTTTGGTTCCTTCCCTGCATCTCCCCTTATGAAGGTCCTCCAGGGTAGCACAGTCCTGACCTAGACAGAATTTTCTTGTCACTGAACTGCCTAGCCTCTTGGATGTATCAGTCACCTCCCCTTGCAAACCCTCCACATGTGTGTTCCATCTGTCAGTCAGTGCATCTCCATTACTCATTGTTATACTTCAGAAATCTCTATCACGTACCTTACATGCACCAGAAGCTGTGGAAGACAACAGGGATGCATTGTCCCCATGGAGTTCATTATGCAGTGGCATCGCATACCCTGATATAAACTATTCTATGTCTGTTCATGCTGCCATTTCTTCAGTTTTCTGGGCAGAACCACCATTTTAAAACTCCACTTCAAATCCATGAAGTGTGGCACATTTCTCCATTCATTTAGAGTTCTTTTTTTTCTTTTTTTTTTTCAGTGTTTTATAGAGCCTGCACATTCTGTTCAACTTGTTCTGAAGTGTTTCAATTTCTATACCAACTATGATACTGAATTTTTAATTTCTGTTTTTATCATTTTTTGCTGATCTGTATGAATGAAATTGCTTTGTAGTATACTGATTCTGTATTCTGCCTCTTTGCTAAATTCAGTCATTATCTGTGGTAGAGATTTTGTAAATTCCTCAGAATCATCTATATTGTTAATCGTGTCATCTTCAAAGATTTTAACTTCCTCCTTTTCATTGAAGATGGCTTTTGTTTCTTTAACTTACTTTATTACACAATATTGGGCTTTATTACAGCCCAATATTGAACAGAACCAATCACACATTCTTCTTCCGTCATCCCATTCTTAAGTAGAAAGTGTATTGCCTTTAAAGACTAAATCTTAGGTTAGCTGCTGGTTTTTCCATATACATCCTTCATCAGATCAAAAAAAGTTTCTTTTCATTTATTGAAAGGCTTTATTTGTGAATGAGTATTGAATGTTCTTGAATATAAAGAGATAATCAGGAGAGTTTTCTAGCTTGTTGATGTAGTGAATCATATTCTACTGTTTTCAAGTACTGAATAAACCTTCATTTCCTGGGATAACAGTTACTTGCTTACAATTTATCATCCTTTCTATAGATTGTTGTATTTTATTTGAGTTGAAATATTTTGACATTTTACTAATTTTGCATCTCTGAGATGAGGACACCGGCCTATAGATTTCTTTATTTTAGTGCCAAGAACATGCAGCCTATACAGAATATGGCTAGAATCTGTGGTAACCTCACTGTAAAATTGTTTCCCGCAATGTGCTGCCCTAATCTACAGACTGTGAATATGATGGACTTGATATCACATTGTTCCCATGATTATATAACATTACACAGCAAATGGCATTTCACAGCATGCTTCAGGTTATCAAACAGTTAACTTCAAGTTAATCAGAAGAGAAATTATTTGAGTGGGTCTTATTTGCTCTTAGGAGCCCTTTAGAAGCAGAGTTTTCTCAGGCTAGTAAAAAAGGAGGAAGTCAGAGTCAATTTAGGCATGAAGAGAAATGCTTGTATCCAAAAGGAACAGAGAACAGGCGCTGAATGGTAGCCAACAGGCTAACATGGATTTTACTCCTCGGGAATTATATCCCACCAACAACCAGACTGAACTTTAAACAGAACTCTTCCCTACAGCCTCCAGATGAAAGCCCAGGTCACCATCCTGATTTCAACCTTATGAGACTCTAAGCAGATATCTTATATGAGCTAACTGGACTTTCGATCTACAGATCAAGAAACTAAGTGGGACTTTTTAAAGCTAATAAATTAATTGAACTGTGCTACACGGCGATAGAAAAGTGATGGAAGTATTTCTTCCCTTTCTAATTTAAACAATTCTTTATCACTGATTTGCAGTAATTTGTCATAACGTGACACAGTTTTCTTTATTTTTCTTCTGCTTTGAGTTCATTGAGCTTCTTGTATCCATAGTTTTTTAAAAATCAAAGTCAATTTGTTCAAATTTTTCTTTTGTCCCTTTAGCCCCTCTTTCCTCTCTCTCTCTGCGCTCTCTTACCCTTCCCCCACTCCTCCAGGGCCTCACTCATTTCTCACTCATTTGTCCAGGCTTACTTCAAACCAAACTCACAATCTGTTCACAATCTTTCCACCTCAGGCTTCTAAATAACTGGGATTACAGACATGCTTGTTAGTTTTCTTCTCCTTCTGTGCTGCCAATTATACATATGTTTGAACCATTTGATATGGCCCCAGAACTCACTGATATTCTGTTCATTTTTTCCTTTTAGTCTCTTTCTTGTAAAATTCATTGTAGTTGGCACATTTTACCTTGTCTTCAAAGTACCTAATTTCTTCTGCAACTTCTAGCTTTCTCTTGACCCCTTTTTATTTTATTTCATATATTTAACTTTAATCTTTCCATTTTGCATATATATTTTTATGTATCTTTCTCAATCCTGTACTTTCTTTTCTCTACCATCCTGAATATATGCAAAACATTCATAATTGTTTTTTAATCTTTGTCTGCAAATCATCGTTTCTCCTATCTTTAGCTCTGTTTCTATTGATTGATTATTTTCTCTTATTTATAGGTTATCTTTTCTTGTTTTGTTGCATGAGTGAAAATTTTTGACTGCACGTGAGAAATCATAAAACTTACATTGTTAAAAGCACTTACTAATTTTAAAAATAATTTTTCAATTATTTTTGGGCTTTCTACTATGGTGTGGTTATGTTGCTAAAAATTTGTTTTATTCTTTTAGAATTTCTTTTAAACTCTGTTTATATGAGTTCAGTGTATCATTTATTCAGTGCTAAGTTGACACCACTACTAAAACCTTCTGAGAATACCGCACAATCCCCCTTATATTAAGAGATTTTCTCACTTTGTCAAACAGGAGCACAAAATATTACCAGTCCCCCGCCACGATCTCCCGTGATTGAATTTCCTGTACTTTTCCAAAAACCCTTCCCCTCCCTCTATCTTCTCAGTCAAAGGCACAGTCAAAGGCTCAAGAAAGCTCTCTAAAGATTTCTAAAGCTCACTCTCTTTTTCTGTGCACCAAACTTCCCTCTGATACTCAGCCCTAAAATTTCTGCAGAATTCTGAACTCTGTCCCCTCAAATCAGTGAGACCCCAGGTGCTATTTGAATTTCTCCCCTCTGATTGACATACTGGAAAATCCCTTCCTGCCATGAGCTGAAACACCTGTAGAACTCACCTTGCTAATTTTCCCTCTGTCTGAGTATCACTATTCTGTACTATATATTTTTAAATATCTCACACCTATTGTTACACTTATCATGCCTCATTTTCTGGTTGTTTAATGTGTGAGGGTGTGTTCAGGATGTTATATTCTAATGGCCTGAGTGAAAGATTTAGATACATGGTACTTATAAACTCAAATACTGTATACCAAAAACCTGCACAGGCCAGGTAAGCAATACAAATGAGTGAAATGATATTGTTGTAAAAGAACAGAACTTTGACAAATGATTTGTACTTTAAAATAGGGATAATAACGCATCTCTACAGTGTAGCAGGCCAATCCTCTGTACTCAGCTCTAGCTCCTCTCTTCCAACTCTTTTTGGACATAAATCAAAACTGTTATCAAAACAAAATCAAAGCTATTAGAAACTCCATTCTTGAAACCTTTGATAGGATCGATAGACTTAGTATGTGTTTAATTCACTACATTAACCTTTAACGATGTTTGCATTTTCTCCCTCAACTATACTTATGTCATCTTTCTCCTTAGAAAAAGCAAGAATTTCAGCCAAAATTTGCAGAGGTATATATTAGGAAGTGGCATTACAGAATTGAGGAGTGGACAAACTCTAAAAAATATATTTACTTTATCCTAACTGATAGAATCAGAATATCCCATTAAAATTTGAGTAAGGAAAGTGGCGATCCCATCAAAAACTTTTTTTGAGAAAGATTACATTATCCTAACTTACTAGATCTAATCAATCCCAAAAGCTTAAAATATAAATGTACATTCATAAGTCAAAGTATGTGTTTATAGTTATTCATAATTTTTTTAAATTCACAGCATAAAGGCACTTTCAATAACATCAAAACAGCAGTATAAACAGCCCAGATCTTGATAAAGCAATAGTTAAAAAGATGTCACAAGGAAGTGGGAAATTATTATTCACAAGCATCATGAATATTAAGTCTAATATTCTTATCTTTACCTCACATATGTATAGTAACCAAACCACAAAATGATGATCTTCGTGAGTATTTATCTAGCTTTCTGTGCTCCCTTAAGTATAACAACAAAGATCCTGCTACCCAGTATAATGGTGAAGTCATTCAAGTCCTGCAGTGATTATAAAAATATACCTAGTGAAGCAAACTGAGAAGCATCTGTAGAAGAGTAGATTTGATCAGTCAAATTCTGTGAATTGGATAAGTATATGTTATACTTCTGGAACTTTGGGGGAATTTTGAAGAAATAAAACTGCCATCCAATTCCCCATCAGCACCCCCAAAATGAAAAAGTGATATTTTACACACTTCAACCTAAAATAACAAATTAGTAAAAGAAGTGACACCTTCAAATAAGAATATCTAAGAGAAGATGCAATCCAACCAGTGAACAGTAAACATTGATATCTCAGTATGAAAAAGTAATTTGTCTAATATGCTAGACATTTCATTTTTTTTCCAAATGAAGGCCAGGTGCTGATGGCAAAAAAATAAATAAAAGGAATAAAAAAGAATTGTTCATTTCAGTAGCTCTGTGTAAATTATTTTTTAGAACTACCAAGTGACAGTGAAGCCTGGTGAAGCCTGGGCCTTCTCAGACACAACACAAATTTACTTATATATCAGCAGTCACTGCATTAATCTAGCCAAGAACTTCCCTTCAGCTCATCTAAGAAGTTGATAGTACTTGGTGTGATTTAAGAGCAATCAAACAAAACCCACCATTCTGAACAAATTCTTAACAAGTTATTGGTATAATTTCCTACAATCCACCTGTTGGGAAAACACGTTAATTAACTAGTATGACTAATCCATAGGTAAGATACTTATTACAAGTGTTAGGGGCTAAAGCATCAGGGCTTCTTGTGGATTATTTTAGTCAAATTTCAGCAATACCGCTATTTCCTTCATCTATTCTGTGACAAAGACTTATTGATTCTCTTCTTAAATTTGCTTTGCTTTGCTTTCTCTTTTTTCCTTTTTTCTGGGGGGCAGGGATGCATTATAAACTACTTGTGTTTTAGGTCTTTATCATTTCTCATCTGTGTGACTACAAGTTCCTACAGTTTTATTGTGATGCTTAAGCTTGGCAGTGTCTACTTGATTGGCTTCAGGATCTAATCCACCCCAGGGCATTACAGGAAAACCCTTCTGGCGGTGTCCAGAAGGGTCCTGGAAGCCTGATCCTGGAGTCTCTACCTGGTCCCTCACCCCTTTCTCTCTGGCACCATCTCCTGGCCTGCTTCCCAGTCACCATGAATTTGTGCAGCTCTGCCCTGCTGTGCCCTAGGTCATGATGTTTCTGACTTGGAGTCAGCCAGTCATGGACTGAATCCCCCACAACCCTAAGCTAAATTAAACCTCTCCTTTAAATTGTGGGTGTTGGGTATTGTGTCCTAGAGATGGGAAAACTGACTAATACTTTTACCTCTCCCCATTTTAGAAGTCTATTATAATATGAATCTTATCCTATATATCACTGCTTAAAATCTCTTAAGGGCTACTGAATAAAAACAGACACAGTGCAGATGTCTAAGGAAGACTACAAGACATTTAATAATTGGGACACTTAATTATTTTTCTCAACTTGTTCCTCTTAACTCTAGCCAAATCTCATGAGAATCCCCAGATAAGTCCCCATGGTCTCCTCTTCTGGTTTTGCAATGCTCTTTTCTTTATAAAAGAAAAAACATTTCCTCTCTGACTCTCTACAAATCTCACTTCATCCTGGCCAGTCATCCTCCCAGTGAATAACTCCTCTTATCTCTCCACACCCCCATGACTGATGCTACTTCCTCTGTGAACCCTTCTCTGATATTACCCCACGGCAACACAAGGCTGGGTGAAAGAGCCTTCTCTAAGACAAGCCAGCCTGCTGCAGCTAGTCCCAGCGCAGTGACAAGCAGTATAAGCTATTCGAAGTTGGGGATCACCTATTTCTTTTGTCTTTCCAGTAACTCACATTTTATTTCCTCACAGCTAATTTTTTTTGAATAGGTGAATGAAAATGCTAACAAAAGTATTATATCCTCTACAATAAAGAAACAGAACAGTGGGAGACACAATCATGTATCATGGACTGCAGTCATCCACACATCTCACTCTATCACAAGCCCTTTTACAGATTCATTCAGTCTGTTGGTCAGTCAGTCCCAAATCATTATTGAAACCTGATCATGTACCAGAGATTTGTGGAGATTTAGAAACTTCTATTGAGGACTGGAAGAAAACAAAAAGTAAAGTCAAATTGAGGAATTTTTAGAGAACTTAATGAATATAATAATTTACAAAGGCATGAGCAGGGTGAGATTGAAACCCAGGGAAGTTTTACACTTCCCTCTACCCACACCTTTACAAAGTGCCTTTGTTAACAGACTCTCTGTGAATTAGCTTGATTTTAGTCACTATTGACTTGCTCACTATTAATTACAATTCTGACTGATGTAAACATAGATTCAGAATTCACCCACTTCCCAACTTCTTCAGGACTAACCTTCTAGGCCAAATCACCTTTTTCTTTCTCCACCTCAGCAGAGGCCTCTAGCTGGCCTCCAAGCTTCTTTACCCTGTCTTTTGTTCTCCACAGATCCATGCAGAGGAACCTTTCCAGATGTTCATCAGACCACACTCTGTTTTCTTTTGTTAAATGATTTTATTACCCTCAGTTTGCAACATGTAATATCTACATTCGTTTGGGGGAATTGGTACACCTTGATCCCTTTCAATCCCACTCTGCCTCCCCATTCCTCCCTCCCTCTTTCCCCCTGATTCTCTTGCCCACCTTGAAGACATCTGCCTTTTTGTTTCCTGCCACGTGAGCTGTCTAACTAATCACATGCACTCTCAGAATCAGATGTACAATCCTTTCCTGGGCTCCAGCGGCTCTGTAAATATGACCTGGGTCTTTCTCTTACTGCGTCTCCTGCCACTCTCTTTTCTAGTCTTCTCGTCAGTGATTTGACAGTGCCCAGCTGCTTGCCTCCCCCAGTTTTTGCATGAAGTATGTTCTCCCGGGTGTTCACACAAACCACCTCCCCATGTCATCCGAGTCTGTGATCCAAAGTCACTTCCTGATACTGCATTGAGAATAGCTAACCAGACCACCAATCTCTTTCCTGTTGTTATTTTTAATTAGTTACTACTTTATTATTTATTATCATTTATACAGCTTACAATTGCCCTAATTATGTGTGTGTTTGGTTTCATTTGCATTTAGTCTCTTCCACACAAATGCAACCTCCGAGAAGAAGTTATAAGCCCCTTTTCATCCCTGCAACCCAACATAAAAACCTGTTGACATACAGTAGCTACCCTGTTGGAAATGCCATTAGAGAAAGGCACTTTCAGGATTATTCACAATGTATATAAGATTTCAAGCCCAGGACTGGGCTTATGATTATTGTTCAATGAATAACAATCATGTTTATTACTACATGTGAAACTATTTAAAGATGGAGACAAAATGCTATCTTAAAACGTGCTTATACTTAAATTCTGACACTTATGTTGTAAGAATCAATACAACTCTCAAATTCCTATTTTTATACCCATACCTAAGATTTAAAATACATTTCACCAAGCATAAGTGAAAACCCACAGTATTTTCATTAATATTTGCACATAAGTATGTGCATGTATAAACACAAACCTATACGCACATGTATATGTATATACATAGATACACATATATTATATATACACATATATACTCTTATAGCATCTGGAATTTCACAGATGATAAATTATAACTATCATCTTCTAAGTTATAAACTGATGATAGTTATTCCTATCATTTCTTTAAATGGATTTAGGAAATAATGATATTACGATAGTAAATATAAATATTATAGTGCAAATTTTAGGGGTTAATTGAAAAAGTATTATCAGTATCTGAACATGTACATTTTTATTCCCCAGAACAATGAGATTTTAATCACTATGATATAATGATGATTGTAGTTTTATTCTTTATAGCTTTTTGAAGCACAAGGTATGTTGGTTTGTTACTTCTGTTTAATTCTCATGCGTTCCATAAGAGTTTTAAATTTTGAAGCACATATCTGAATTTTTCACAGAGCTCATGCTATGGTGTGATTTGATCCCTCTGAACTCCGCGGGCTGCCAATTGACAGCACAAAGAGGCGGCTGACCTCTGTGAGAGGTGATTAGCCCAGCAACACTTCTCCCTCACGTGTGGGAGTAAGAGCCATCTTAAGGGCAGTTCAGGTGGTGTTTGGCCAGCGTGCTCTATTGCCCTCCTACTTTTTGCCATGTGAGGATGCAGCAAGGAGGACTTCTCAGCCTCCAGAGGGTGAAGAAATAAATTTCTATTCTTTACAAAGTACCCAGTCTCGAGTATTCTGTTCTAGTAGCACAAATGGACTAAGTCTCTCGTTTATCCAATTTTCAGGTGATTTAACCTGTTGGTAATAAATAGGATTTCCTATTCACCTAGACAAAATATATGTGTTATGTTTTAAGACTTGTTGTCCTAATATCTACTAATACAAAAATAAATAATAAAATCTCCAAACATAGATTAAATAAATTCATATTTTAAATCCCTGGACAACAGTACCCATATGTTTATTTTACCAGTTAGTTCATGAGTAATATTTTCTGCCCTGATTAAAAAACAGTACCTAAATAAATTCTCTCCTATGGGAAATATTTTCCTTAATTGGCCAAATTACATATAAAGATTTATTTATTCGTTTTTCCATTTATTTATAATGGCAAGCACTTATAAGCCTGTCTTTTCAACATTTTCTTCTCTAAAATTGTGAAAAGTAGAAAGAAACACGTCCTTTTCTCTTTTTTTCACAGCCACTGTAAACAAAGCAATAAATTTAGAGATCTATATAAATCAAGTTTCAGCATATGCTTTGGGAGAGTTAGGTAGGAAAATAAATAAAATAATTTTAAGTCAGTTAAATGCATTAGTACCAAAAGGGAAGTACAAATATAATCGTTATGCCCATCTGCTAAGGAAATATCTCTAAGTGCAGCAAATATATTTATAGCCAATAAAAATCCATTTTCCCAAAGAGAGCAGGGAATCCTTCCTTACAGTGTGAATTTGTAAAAATTTCATTTGTATATTTTTCTCAATGATCACTTAATTTTATGCCAATATTTTTGAAAATTGCGTCTAGTATACTGCAAACTCTACCAGCTGCCTTTAGAAACTCTCACTAATATCTTTCAGAGATTGACAAACTATTCATTTCCTGAAGTTGTGCCTTGGAGCTTTAGAATGCATAAGTAGTGTATAATATATCATACAAGGTACACCTTAGAGGCATGAGGTATGCGTAGATCCCTCACAGAAAAAATGGTTTCGTTTCTTGATATGTTTTGACATCCTTCCAGGTGCTTATAAAACTTTACATAGCTTAGTGATTCAATTTGCATTCAAATAGATAGGTTTTAAATTGAACCAAATTTAAGTATATTTAAAAAAAAAACTGTCTTCCAGGAGCATCTTATCTCATTTTGGAAAGAACCAGTTTATGGAAACCCTCAGTGTCCTTTGCTGATCAAGCCCTGCTTATCCTCACATATTTAGATATTTGATGACAGAAATTTACTCTTAGCTCTTTGGCTTTCTCATGTAAGTTGAAATCTTTTTTTCCTGATCAAGTTATTGTGAACTCAATCTGTAGTGAATTTTCATATATTGTTGATTTGACAGCAACCATAACGTGATTCTTTCTAAACATTGTGATAAAACTGGGCCCCTTAAAGGATGCCCCATCTTCCTTTTCCGTACCAAATGCCAGTAGACTTTGCTAGTTAGAGATTCCTTGACATTTGCCGAAGTTAACTTTTAACAGACAAGAATATACAAATAAAGTCAGGAGAATTTCAAACACATACCACATGGCAGAGCACTTGGAACTTTAGAAAAAGCCACCAACGTTTACAATAATGTGAGACATTCTGGAGTATGATGGAGAAAGCAACTCTATGCTCCTCAGCTGAGCACAAATTAAAAGCATAATCTTATAATCATGCTGAAAAGCAAAGCTCAGTCTTCATTTTATACTTGTATTTAGCTTCTGCATTTGAGTCAGTGTATGCTAAGCACTGCGTCCTTCCAGAATCCCAGAAGGAAAGTCATCTACATCTCGGTATCTCTGAAGCATAGTGTTCGCTAGCCTCCACTCCAGCAGTCCCAGGCCCCAAGGATGTGTATGAATAAGACGGATATGTATTCACCAAAAGACACATACAGACAGGTTCATTCTGGTATTATCAGTAACAGTGAAGAGAAATGACCCAATATCCATGGTCAGTAGGATGAAAATGAAACTGAATAGAATACTATGCAATAGAATACTGGGCTCAGTGAAAATTAACCCAGCAGCATAGGATAATCATACATTAGGAAATGAACCTAGAAAAGACGCAAGAAATATCCACTACATAATTCACTCATATAAAGTTCAAACATTAGTATACAGTGCCAACAGTCAAATACTACCCTCTGAAGGGAACAATCAGCGGCAGGATGGCCTAGGAGGAGCTTGCTGGAATTTCTGTGATTTCTATGTCTTCATCAGGGTACATGTCACATGGGCATTTTTCACTTTATGAAAATTCACTGAACTGTACTTTCATGATTTGTCCACTTTTTTGTTTGCATTTCATACTCCAATAATACTCTTTTTAAAAAAGCCAAACTAAAATGGTCCAAAACAAGCCAACCGTATCATTGGTAGAATGAATGTTTCTCTCCACATTGCTAGCTCATTCACACTGAGGGAACAAATGCGCTGAACTAGCAGAATCATAAAATGTCTACCTAATATCTTACCAGGTTGGAACTGCCCTGCGAGAGTGATTCATGTCTGGAATCCTCATTTAATCAGAAACCAATTTAGAGTTCTGATTTAGGTGCATCTATTTAGAATGGTTTTGAATGGGCTTTGGGTGAATAATTATCCAGATCATCTCGTATGGACGAACTCAAATCATTTGGGGGAAACGTCACTGACCCAACTTGCCCATATATGGCTTTCAGGCTCCCAAAGATCAAGCAAGAAAAAAAGTCAGAGAAACTAGAATTCCATCTTATGCTTCCTTCACTAAAGGTCATTTTACTTTGTTGATGGAATCTGCAGAATGATGAAGCCCTGTGTGACTGAGGGATTTCCCACTCTTGTGATCTTTGCAGACTTCGCTTTCAGTGATGTTACATTCACGGACATTATCAGAGCTATTAGCACCAATCAGTGGTTGACAGAATTAAACTGTGTTGTATTTGTGTGGCCGAAACGCAGAGTCATTGTTTCGCTGGTTTTGCTGGCTGGGCTTTTTGATCCTCCGGGAGGGTTTTGAAGCAGTAAATTCAGTGATGATACTCCTCATATCGAAAGAGTGTTCCTGATAGAAGTCTGATTCTTTCATCTTCCCTCTAGTGCCTATTATCCATTCACACAAGGATTTCAATTTAGGGGTGATCAGGAAAGCAACATCTAGCTTCAAGTAGTAATTGTCTCTTTTGATGTGATCTGCTTTATGTAAAAATGAATGAAGATATACATCTATTGAGAAGCACAGGCCATTTTGAATGCATTTTATAATCAGGAAGCAATTTGTCTCTTGAAGCTGAATGAAGGAAAGCTAATCCCCCTCCACTCATCATTTATTTGTTTATTATGCATGTATTTATTAACCTATTTATTTTTGTTATTTTTGGCATAAAAGGACAATGAATTTATATGCCCTAGCCAAAATTTGTGTATTAAGGTGCTAGGAAGGCCAAGTCTACTATCAGGAGTCACTTTTCTTCAGTTTGTTGAGTCGAAGACTACCCTGTCTTGTGATGTACTTGAGGAACCATACACTATGATGCAGTACGGTGTATGAAAGGATGATGTTTTGTGTATCCTTTTCTCTTTATGATTTCTTCAACATTCTAATTCCATTTATTTGTATAAATCATCCCAATCATTGTGGAGGCAGACACAAAATTTCACATAAAATTTAGTACAATTTGATGTGTAATACTACATACACTCTATCTTACCAGAAGAAATAGATTTCCCTTTACAATCACTTTGTTACTCCTGAATCCTAAGAAAACTGTAGACAGGAAAATTCTTAGTGTATGAAGTAGAAAAATACATGAAATATTTCAAGCGTTCTTTTTAAATATTGTGTTTTATCAAATGGAAAGTCTATGCAATACACAGAGTAGGACATATTTTGAAAATTCGTATTATGCTGCATAGTTTAGTTTCCCAAGTATCTTAAGAGAAATTTAGCATATTTTAACAAATTTATTATCACCTTAGTATAGGAGTGTTTATTAGAGATTATCTAGTCTAGTCATCCACAGCCCTATAGCCAATATTCTTCTACAGAACAAATACCTTTGTCTTAAACAAATACTTTCTCACTGCTGGGACAAGATAACTGAAATCAACAAGTTAAAGGAGGAAAGGTTTGTGTTAGCTCAGTTGTAGAATTTTAGTCTCTAGTCTGTTGGCTCCAAGGCAGAGGGCCATGGCAGAGGAGAAAGGGCTCACGGCATGGCAGGTAGGAAACAGACTTCCTTCTTCTTTCTCTTTTTATTACATCCAGGTTATAAACTTATTGGTTGGTGCCATCCACTCCTAAAGTGGGTCCTCTCTCTTCAATAAATCCATCATCCACACCCAGAACTATGCTAAACCAATCAGTGAACTAATCTTTCACACACCCATGGTCTAGTATCACACACCTGTAATTTACTATCACAAACCCATGGTTCAGTTACTTCCAAAAGCCCCACCTATGAGCACACGAGGTTTTGTGGGGACAGCTAGATATAAACCACAACAGTTTTATAATTCTAAGATTTACAACAGATTTATTATACTAAGTAAATTTTGCATAAAATATAATGTACCCATAGCCAATTCCAAAATATCTAAGGAATATGCTATTTCTAACATTCAAATAAAAAAAAGGAAAAGTGATTTATAGTACAGTATATTTTAACATATAAGTGCTTGGAATGAAAAGGCTTTAGAGGATATAATGAAGTCCTTGAAGCTATGTATAGAATCATACGTACAGACCGAAGCAAGTGTGTTTGTAATGTCAACTCAAACACAGTAGTAGCATTACATTTGGTAATATGATTTTGAGGGGAAAGAGAAAACTATTATTAATAGTATTAGCTTTGTTGTCTTGTCTTCTGACGTCTCTTTTTCTTTCGTGTGCTTGGTCTTTCAGAACAAGAATCTTAAATGTGCACCATTGTGACTTTAGTGTGTAGTAAGAATATACCATTCCAATTACTGCCTCTGTAACAAATCACTCCACAATGTAGGAGTTTAAAACAACAATCTTGACAGCCAGGATCAGGTCTCAGAAAATTCTCTTCAATGAAGCCATGGCATGGTGGACAAGATTGTCAAAAACAATTTCTGGCCTCAGGAAATTAAAGCCATACTACAACAAAGTGAGAAGAGCTTACTTCTAGGTATGCAGCCAAAAAAAATGAAAACATATGAGACCATACCAAGTCTATTACATAAATGTTCATGGGAGCATTCATAAAAGCCCCAAACTGGAAACAATTCAAGTGCCCATTGATTGTGAATGGATAAGCAAAAATAATATATCTGTGTGATGGAATATTATGCAGCAATAAAAAGCAATGAACTACTGAGTAGAGCCCTATATTGAAAAAAATAGTAACTAAATTTCAGTTTAAAAAATAAAGAGTAAGTTTGTAGTATAACCAGAACAACTCATTGGAAATTTCTTTTGCATGACTCTTAAATTTTCTAAAGATTCTCTGAAGATTTGACCAGAGTATTCAAGTCATTGATACCTATTTAAACATTCATCATTCCTTTTCTTCAAGCAACACCAGTCTTGATTCTTTAAATCAAGGAAAGAAAGGGTAGAAGAGAGGGTAGTTATGAGCAAAGTGTGCATGTATGGCAATGCACAGTGAAACCCATTGATTTGTACAGTGATAAGCATTAATAATTATAATAGAAGTTACATGAAGAAAAAGGAAATAGTTTGTCCTTGATGCAATTTGTTTACATAATGAGGTAGCGTTTCTCTACAGTTTAATGCTAAAATGAGTAACTCCAGAGTGAAGAGAGAGATACAGGGATCCCTTTGTGATAAGTTGAGTGTGTCCCCCTTAAAAACCACGTATGATAGTACAATCTGCAGAAAGCTACAAAAAGAATGAATAGCAAATGATCACTCAGTGCTTTCTCTGCACCAGGCACTTTGTTCTTTGCTACCCATTCATGCTCTTAGATTTTGCAACAACTTTATAGGGTAAACACTCTCTATTCTCACTTTACAGGTAAATTAATACAAGGTCAAGTTGCAAAATATCGCATAACTTATTAAAGAAAAGCTGGCATCTGAATCTAGCATGATCAATTTTAGAATTTAGCTCTGAATTGAAAAGTAACATTCTTCCTCTTGGAACAATCAAATATCCCCAAATCCCTCTAAATTAATGTCTCACCAAGATCATACATTTTTTCTGGTCTTTCCCCTTATCTTCAGAAGACTTCTTAATAGGAGAGCAAGATAAAAATATTTAGAACCAAAATTTTTCTTAGATTGCTAAGATTGGGATAATAATTTCTATTTATTTTGGGACCGCAGTCTGTTCCAAAAAACCTTCTCTAAAAACAATACCTTTGTTTTGTTCATCTGTATAATTGAGTAATCCATGTGTTATCTCTCCAAATCAGAAATACATGGAACCTCTCTACTTCGCCTACTAGCTTCAAACTCAGTGTGGTTGTCAAAGAACTTGTCTCCCTATGGCCTTGTGTACTAATACAGCTCTTATTAAATCATAATGAATACAATTATAATATAAAACTTCAACCATACGAGGCCAAGTGCTAACTATCTGAAAGATTGACGGGGATTATATTTCAAATAAGAGAGGCCTGTTTTCTCAGATCATCTCAAGCTCCAAGCAAGGGTGTGTAGAGTGGACTTTTTCCTTCAATAACGAAGATCAAACAGCTCCTGCTTTTTTACCTGGCCCTTCACAGGTGTGCCATAACATTGCCACACCACTCTGCAACATTTTTTATGGGTATCATCATCCCAATAAAGTAAGCTATACTTTTATTCATTCCCAAGTTTATACACCATTGAAGATTTACTGCCAACTTGATTTATGAACTTCCTTTGCTAGGTTTTAAAATCAAAAGAATGCATCATCTTCTTCTTTTTGTTTGGTTTTTCTGCACATAAAAACAAGCTGTATTACATAAAAATGTATGTGGTATTTTTCTTGAATTGGAAGTTAGGTCAGCAAAGGGTGAGGGAGAGGGAATGAAATGGAAAAGACTCTAACTCCAGCAAAGGAAGAAATTCTACCCTGCTATCTCAGCCAGTTGTTTTACCTTGAGTGAGTCATTAAACCTTAGAGATCTCCAGGTTCCTAATGGTAATTATCACTTATCGGCCCATGGTAAATCATGAAAAGTGCTTTAAAAGGAATAAATCATTGCACAAAATGTAGAACACTTTGAGGTGTGTTAGCTAAAGACAAGATGAAGTTGGCATCAGGATTCCTCTTCTTCTCTCACTTTCCAATCATCCTGCTTTCAACAATGACAGGGAAAACTCTGCGAGGAAGATGTCTCTGCTTCCGTTTAACAGTCCTTCTCATTCTACAAACTCCCTGCGTCCTCATAACCCTTCAGCCCCCAATTTCAGCTATTCTAGTTCAAAGACACAGACATTGAAATTAAAATTCCATGTAAACTCAAAAAAAAAAAATTTGACCTCTCTGTGACCAGATTTTTCAGAGCTAACCATTATCCTGAAGTTGCTGTCATTATTTTAAACTGTTTGTTTCATATTTCTCTATAAACAGTATATACAAATGCTCTACATGTTTTAGAAATCAGTTAATCAGTATATTCAATGTCATTCTAGAATATTTGTATTAATTTGTCAGCATTTATCTATTTTAATGTATGAATTCAAGTCTAATAATTTTAACAGATACACAATTGTATGAATATGTTAATATTTTATCCATTTCATATTAATTTTAGATTTTAGTGTATATATTAATGTATAATAAATGCCTTATACATATCTTTTTTGCACTTGAGTGAAGAATTATCTGCTAAATTCCAGAGTCAGAGATTTGCAAGATCTTCATATGCTACCTCTGAATAACATGTTCTTCATATATTCAAATTTGCTAATTCTATCTTTGGCTGTGGTTAATTCGGCATTAATATTATCTACTGAGTTTTTAATTTTGGTTATGCATTTTTTCTAGAAAACCTACTTGCTTGCTTTTCATATATGCTGTGTCACTTTATAGTACTTACTACATAGAGATATTTTAGTATTGTCCTACAGTTTTATAGACATAGTGTGATGACTAAGTTTGTGCATCAACTTGAGTGGACCATGAGATGCCTAGATAGCTGGTTAGAAATTGTTTCAAAGTGTGTCTCTAAAGTTCTTCCTACAAGACACTAGCATTTAAACTAGTAGATTAAGTAAAGCAGATGAGCTCCTCAGTGTGGATAGGAATCATCCGATCCATTGCGGGCCTGAATAGAGCAAAAAGGTGAAAGAAGATTGAATTCACTCCGCCTGACTGCTTGAGCTAAGACGGTGGTCTTCCCCATTTTTGTCACTCTTGGTTCTTAGTCCTTCCATTAAGAATCCATACGACAGGCTTATCAGCTCTCAAACCTTTGAACTACCTCATCACCTTCCTTTTTATATTTTCTTCTTCTTCTTCTTCTTCTTCTTC
>PVJO010008193.1:0-76730 GCA_004026905.1 Hystrix cristata | reverse complement strand
ATTTTAGTGATTTTTTTCAAAGCGAATTATTCAGATGATACTCCAAGACGTTGTAGTACTCAAGAATTACAGTCCTGTGCCTTAATACTTATCTTTCCAGGGGTAAATTTAGGCATATAGTGTTTTAGTAGAATATTTTTAATGAATTTGCTATTTTCACCCCCAAATTTAAGTAATTTCTCTGACCAGTGATTAATTACATAGAGCAAAAGTCTTCATTTAAATACTATGGCACCTGATCTTGCTAAAAATAATCCCCCAAATCCTAGGTGTATCTCCTCTTTTTTAAATTAATCCTTCACAGGATTCATATAGCAGGAAGTGCCCCATCTTATTGCTAAGATGAATATTTTATTTCAACTATTTTCTGATGAATTTTTGACATCCATGTTTCATGGGGGACAAACTGAAGAATTCCTTTAGATATGTAATTATTAGGGTAATTCAATCATTTATTCAAGTAATTCATTATTGAATAAAGATATATCCCCTATTTTCTAACACCAATGGAGTAAAATTTTGGTTATTAGCTTTGAAACTACTCAATCAGTTCCCATTTTGTTAAAGAATAACAAATTTTAAGGAGAATTAAGACTCTAACTTCTTTTTTTCTTTTATATTGGCTCCCGACATCTCGAACATTTCAAAACATCTAATTTACCTCTCTAAAGATAAGTATAACTCATTGTCTTATGAACAGCAGTAACATTTGCCCTTCTGTGTGATGTCCTGGAGAATTAGGGTTGCCCGAAATTATAAACACTACTAGCATTTAAGAACCCCCTACAGAAGAGCTACAAAGGAAAGTAAAGGTTAGAAAGAACTAATGATCACTCAGCTTAATTTTCATCTGATTAAAAAATCCCAATAGTTGTAGTAGTTCAGTTTAATGATTATTTAAGTACCATTTAAAAAAGAAAGTATCACTTTGACATGTTTTGGGGGTTTTGTTCCCACTGAAAGATATTCTATTTTAAAATAGGAGAGTAATCACCCAGAGTTTAAAACATATTTTCAAGAGCCATTTTCTTATTTAAACTACTTTGAGTTTCAAGAGGAATTTGTAGTTCGGACCTTTGTTATAATTTTCTGTTCAAAAACAACTAGAAAGTGCCACTAACCCAGTCAGTTCTCTTTAGGATCAATCACCAGTAAAGCAAGCGAGGAGATGGAAGAAAAGCAACACTGCAGAAAGACCATGTGTTCTGGACAAAAATCCATCATGCAGCTTTTTACACAGGCCATCCGTTGATAGCATCAGAAGACAAAATCTTCATTTGCCAATCAAAGTTCCTCAATTGGAAAATATGTTAAGTGCCAGGCAGAATCCAGTATATAAATGTTCAGATGTACTCCAGATTACACTCACAGGAAGCCTGAAGTATGTGTTCTTCTGAGAGAAATCTGAAAAGGAGTCTATGGAGATGATGCTACCCTGAGTTTTTCCAGACTTATCACGTGTACAAGATTCTCCTGTGAATTATTTTCCCATACTCGACGGGCTACTGACCGCCAGCCCTGCACTTTTCTTTTCCTGATTTCTAAGTTGCCTTAATAGTAAAGTGGTTTTCGTTAGCTTTTCATGTTAAATTCTAACTGAAATATCTTCCGGCATTCCCTGGCTTTAACCAAACAGAGTCCTTGTGTAGGAAGCGGAGTGCTAATCATGTGTATGGAGAATAGCTGCAGTGCTCCGAAATAGACATGGAACGACTTGGGGAGAACACTACAGTTATCAGCAAACATTGGAGGGATCGTCTAGCAATAGTTACTTTGTTAAGTCTGGAGACGCAGGCTGGACCAGTGTGTGATGATTTTTAAAAAGCTATTTTTAAACCAAAAGAAGAAATAATCTTGAATGGTCACAGTAACCTACAAATAAGCTGCCTGATAAGAAATTAAGTGAAGGCTGATTATCTGGTAGAAAAATAACGCAGGACTATCTCAGCTGGGAAGAAGTTAATTAATCCTGACAATTTCTCTACATCTCTCAACCCTGAGAGTCTTGGACTCAGTCAGTACTTTCTCCACTCTCCCGTCCCCTTCTGTTACCCCCGACTCCACCTTCCATTGTAGGCTTATCTGACGAACCAGTTGGGACACTGCTGTTTAATCTTGTTTACTAACCGCCAAATTATCTCCGTTCCAGACTCTCATATTCTCCAAACTGCATGATCACGAGCAAACTGCTCAGCGGTTCAAGTCTGCAATTTCCTATCTACCTCCAGGGGTGACTTAAAGAATCAATTAGATAACTTACATAAAGCGTTTAGCACAACTTCTGGCACATCGTACCCTAGTAATTACTAAATAATGCCTGCTGTTATTTGCCATTATTAGAGTACCCCAACTTCCAAATCACTGTCCCCACGAGCCATCCATCTACTAATCAGACGCAGGTTCAGGAGACTCACTGAAGCAATTTCTCTCACTCCCAAGCATGCAGTTATTTCCAGCTGTTTCAAATTTGCTTAGAGACATTTGGATCCAGCTACAGGATGACAGAGAGTAGTAGAATCAGGTCCTCAGATGACAGTGGTACCTGGAAAAGGCAGAGGTCTGTGGGACTCTGTCACTCAGTCTGGTCCAAGGTACAAAATACCCACCTGAAACAAAGAGAACGTCGAGTCTTCTTCATGGCCGGATTTTGGCCAGTGTATGTCAATAAACCGGGTCGGAAATCGGCATCACCGTAGAGGTCCCTCTTTTTGGAAAAAAGAACAAGAAACCAAATTGAAGACATTCCTCAAAATAATTGACCGGAGCTGTTCAAAATTATCAGGGACATGAAAGGCAAAGAAACTGAGAAATGGCTACAATTCAGATGATAATGGGACCCGAAATGAAATGCAATATGGGATGCTGGCTGGGTCCTGGAGGACAAAACAGACCTGGTAGAATAATCGGCGAGATTTAGAGTGGTCCACAACTGAGCAAATGGTATCGTCTCATCTGGGAATATGCAAGATGCTAACAAGGGGGAGCCTATAGGGAAGTCTGCATGATGTCTGTGAATTTCTCCTGAGTTAAAATTATTTTAAAACATAAAATTAAAATGTAAAACATAAACATTTTCAATAGAGAGATATTTTAAAGAGAAATCACAAGAACTTATTAGTCCTATATCCATGAAACACAATACATATGCATGCATGCAGGCACACAGAGATGCACACACACACACACATACACACATCACAGAACTGAAGAGAAAGCATTTTTTTCAAAATTAAACTCATATGCTAAAGGCCCTAATCCCAGTGTGACCACATTTCTAGATAAGATCTTTAGAATGTAATTGAGGTTAAGTGATGTCCTAGATGAAGCTGTAGTCTGTGTCTCCCTCTCTGTTTCTTTCTCCCATGGCCAGGAAGGAACTGGACCACTAGGGCACTTTACTCATCTACTGTCCTTCTGGAGCACTTTGAGATGGTCTAAGCTGCCCAGTCTATAATATTTTGTCATGGCGGCCTACAGGGACTAATTTATCAGTCGATCACTTTTCTACTGATGGCAGCCAGGAGGCAAAGAGAGGAGGGAATCCTGGTCAGTCTTGATAATTTGCTGCATTGTTTGCTGGTATCTTATTGAGGATTTTTGTGTCTATGTTCATTAGGGAGATTGGCTCATAGTTCTCTTTTCTGGTTGAGTCCTTCTCTGGATTTGGTATCAGGGTAATGCTTGCTTCGAGGGATGAGTTTGGGAGTATTGCTTCCCTTTCAGTTTCATTAAAGAGTCTGAGGAGGAGTGGCTCTGGATCTTCTCTAAATAAGGCAAGGGAAGGGGCATCACGATCCCTGACTTGAAATTACACTAGAAAGCTACTGTGATTTAAAAAAAAAAAAAAAAAAAAGCATGGTACTGGTCACAAAATTAAATAAATAAATAAATAAATAAATAAATAAATAAACAAACAAACAAACAAACAAACAGACCTGAGGATCAATGGAACAGATTAGAAGATGCAGAAAAAATTCCAAACACACTCAGCCCACCTTGACTCCTTGGCTCCTTGACAGAGGGGCCAAACACCTTCACTGGAAAAAAGATAGCCTCTTCAATAAATGGTGCTGGGAAAACTAGCTTTCCACATGCAGAAGATTAAAACTAGACCCATATCTCTCACCATGCACTAAACTAAAATTGAAATGAACCAAAGATCTAAATATTAAAACAGAAATACTAAATCTGGTGGAAGATAGAATAGGCTACTCTCAAAGACATAGGTGTAGGCAAAGACTTCATGAACAAAACCCTTATTGCACAGGAAATATTACAAAGAATCAACAACTGAGATCTCATCTTATTAAAAAGCTTTTGAACAGCAAAAGATACCACCAACAGGGTGAAGAAACAACCCACAGAGTGGGGAAAAAATTGCCAGCTGTTTCTCAGAGAAAGGACTAATATCTAGAATATATAAAGAACTCAAAAGAAAAAAAATCAGATCCCCTAAATTTAAAGACCCAGTTCAAAAATAGGCAGCTGAAATGAATAGACACTTCTCAGATGAAGAAGTAGAAATAGCAGATAGACATATGAAAAAACGTTCAACATCACTGGTCATTCAAGAAATGCAAATTAAAGCAACACTGAGATTCCGTCTCACTCCAGAAAGAATGGCTATTACCAACAAATCAGCCAATAACAAATGTTGGAGGGGCTGTGGAGAAAAAGGAACCCTTCTCCACTGTTGGTGGGAGTATAGACTGGTGCAACCGCTATGGAAATCAGTGTGGAGATTCCTCAGGGAACTAGGACTAGAGGTTCCATTTGACCCAGCTATTCACCTTCTTGGTATCTTCCCAAAAGAATTAAAAGCATCATACCGCAGCAATATATGCACACCCATGTTTATAGCAGCACAGTTTGTAATAGCTAAATCTTGGAAACAGCCTAAATGCCCATCAACCAATGAATGGATAAAAATGTGGGGTTTTTTTTAATATATAATGCAATACTACTCTGCCTTGATAAAGAATGATAAGCTTGAGTTATTTCTAGGTAAATGGATGCACCTTGAGACCATACTCTAAAGTGAAATAAATGGAAAATATCGCATTGTTTCTCAGATGCAATAAACTGAAAGGATAAATAAGGACCTAAATGTATAATAGATGTAGGGAAATTGGAAGAAAATGTTCAAATGGGAAGGAGAATAAGGGAAGGGGGAGAGTGAAAAGAAGTAAGGAAAAGAAAAAAGAAAATAATGCAAAAAATGGAAACAAAGTTTTTGTAAATAAGGAAGAGAGGGATTGAAGGGAAGGGAAGGGATTGGGGAAAAAAGAAGAATCGGGATGTATCACGTACAGGTACAAATTCCCTATAATGAATGTGATCTTCATGCATATCTAAAGTGTACCAATAAAATTAATTCAAAAAGAATAACTCCAATTGTGAAATAACTAAGAATCTACTTATGATAACTAAGAAAATTATGAAAATCGCACAACTCTATGAAGGGACACTGAGGACGTTACCACGACTTAAGCGATCTGAGTTGCTCTAGGTTTCCGCCTGGGAAGAGGACACGGGTCTGCAAGCACAGAACAGGCTGAGAGACTTTCCCCTGCTTTCCTCCTGCGTTTTGCAGGGGAAGTACTCACACTGATTCCGGGGGTCAGTGGCAAGGCCTGGTGAAAGGTTTTAAGGCTCATCTCTGCTATTCCACATCAAGTAGTTTGTGCAGAGCTGGTATAGTTCTTTCCTTGACTGCAACTGGAGGTAAAGTAACGCGCCATCAGTTCTGCACAGGAGCTTCCACACAACTCTCAGCTCTCCCCTCATCTGTTTACGCTTCAAAAAATAGAAACAAATTTGAACCTCATTCCAATCTTTATCGTGTCGGTTTACTGATACTGATCTCCTAATATTCTAAATTATTTCCTAAAGGACAGCTAGTAATTTATAGGAATTACTTTCCATTTTATAGGAACTACCACCCTCCAGTTCCATGTTATCAGCATAAATTCTGCAGAGTTGAAAAAAAAAAGGGACACAGGAAACTTGGTTTGTCTTTGTTTTTTCATTTTTTGAATGTTCCTCCGATGGACTTAATTGTGGTCAAATATCAGATTCCCGAAAATTAAATCCCATTTAGCTAACATCTCTAAGAAATCTCGAACATCCTCAGAAAAAGTATTGCTGACATCCTTTTTAAAAGAAGAAATTTTCAGTAATTGAAATTCTAAATATGGTTAGTATGTATTTTATTGTTCTCTCCTTTAGATAAATATGTCAAAAATATTAATGTGTAAGTTTAAATGTTAAATCTATCATATTTGGAGATTTCTGATCTTACATTTACAAATTAAACATGTTTATATATGTTTAATAAAAACCATTAAATCTAGGGATTATAGTATCTGAATAAAAGATGTTTGTAAAGGGAAATGGACGCACCTTGAGACCCTAACATTAAGTGAGATAAATCAGATACACAAGTTTAAATATCACAAGGTTTCTCTTCTATGAGAAGCCCAAAGTATAAATAAAGAGTAAAAAAGAAGATGGATGAGAGGACGTAGAAAGATAGATCTTTCTCAAAGGGATAGAGAACCAAGAGATGGAGGGAGAGGAGAGATGGGGGATGAAGCCAGGAATTAGGATTTGTTATGTGTATGTACCAGCTCCTCACAAAGAATGTAAACATTATATACTGCAAATGTACGAATAAAAACAAATAAATAAACCACAATACAATTTTGCAAGAAATCATTTTCATTTTTGTGATTTGGAATTCTCCCATATCTGCATTTTCATCTATCCACTCTGAAAAATTTTTATTAAGAAGTTAAAAGAATTAGGATGGTGCTTATTCGACACATGTCCTTCAGCACTTCTCCCAAGTGGAAGAAATAAAATCAAGTAAAATAAAATCAAAACCACCTTCCAGCAATTATAGCTGGATATCCACAAAGGAGCTAGCTGTATATCCTCTTTATTTAGTAACAAATTTTGCCAGTGAAGCCTTAATCTTGGTTGGACAGTTCGGAGAGATCGTCACACCTCTAGAAGGTGTTAACTCCAAAAAGATGGGCCTGCAGTCTGCCGGTGCAGAGGAGACTGTGCCCAGGACAGCAGGAGGTGGGCCCAGGTGGAGCCCAGGACCTGGGGAGGCGGGTGGCGCAGCCGTCCACACAGGCCAGTGGTTGTCCCTGCCGCTTCTGCCCAGAGTTAACCCTGACGCCTCTCTTCTGCTTACTGCCCTGGGGACTTCCGGCCTAACAGAAGGGGAAATGGTGCAAATAAACTTACAGAACAAATTTAATTGGAATGCTGATTGTAAAAATCTTTGTTCCGGGAACAGTTTTCATTTGGGAGGCTCCTAATCCAACAATTTGGAACTCAGTTAGAGGGACTGATCCTTCTCCAGGAAAACTTATACCCAGATGCCCAAAACAGGTGAGCATGGGCAGGTGGCGCTGGGCAGGGCCGGGCTGGCCCAGCTATGGTCGAGAGTGGGAACCTGGGGTGCAGCTCCGTGGCTGAGCACGCACAGGGCCCAAGCACCACCGAAACGCAAAAAGTAAAGGAAGGAAGGGCCGAAACATTGCCACCATACTCCCTCTCAGAAAGGGAAGCCATTTAGTGTGGGCTGAGGCAGATGAAAGAGAAACGTGGTCTCAGGACCGAGATTGAGCAGTCCGCACCACGGCCATCTGGACAGTGACAGGAAAGCGGTGAACTGCGGAAGTGATGGTGACACACAGCCCTAGGGGGAAATGCCACTAAGAAGCAAGCGCTGTGCACACAAAAGTACGGACGCATATCTGTGCATTATGCTGGGTGTGGTCAAAAACACCATGTTGGTTTAAACAAGAAAAATATACTACAGTAAAAGATATTGCCATGAATCCCTCTCAAAATCCTCCCCTCATTTCAAACACACTCATCCCATCATCCTTGCCACTCTCTACAGCAGCTCTGGAGTCCCCTCTCATGAGGGTCTTTAGCTGTGCTGTCCTGGCTGCCTCACTGTCTTGAACCGATTCAAAACATTTCCCTGTCATGGTCATTTTGACTTTGAGGAAGATCCAAGGAGTCGCCCTGTGCCAGATCTGGTGAGTAAGGACAGAGCGCCATGTTTTTACGAGCTGCCTTTCCATCGGGTGGTACTCAGTAGCAGCACAAAGTGTACTCACTGTGTTTTTTATCATGTTTCCTAAAGACAATGAGGAAAGAGGGCTTCCAGAACTGCTTCAAAAAGTGGTGAAAACGAAGGGGCCAAGTGTGTTCCAAGTGGGGGTATTTTGAGGGAGATTAATGACAATGTGTCTTTTGCTGTGATAATTTTTTTAAATTTCAACATTCACCCTATTTTTGATGTCCCCTTTTAGAGCTCCCAGACGTCAGTGATATACTGTAATGGCCCTGAAGCCCCCAACTTGCCACCTATGCTTTAATTTTCAGAAAGCAGGAAGGAAAAGAGGTGGCACACGCCTAACACACACAGTGTAGCCCCAACTGTATGTCTTCTCTCTGGGCCTCCCTCCCTCCTCACTCTTAGCAGCCGGCTCCTGACCTCATATCTCCACCTTGCTCTGGTTCCTCTCCAAAAAGTAACTCACTAGCATCAGCATCATCAGATGATGCTTCCATGCAAAATAAGAGTTGCACAAGTAACCTGAGAGAGTTTTTTTTTTTTTTAATGTAAACAACCTAAATAATTCTCTTACATTAGTGGGTTTCCCTGTTACTGAGATCCACAGCTTGAAGGAGGAGAGGTTTAACTTGGTTCACAGTTTCAGGAGACTCAGTCCATGGCCAGCTGGCTCCAAAGAACAGCATGGTGGAAGGGCCTGGTGGGAGAAAGATGCAAGATCACGGCCTCTGGGAAGCAGCACAGGGGAACAGTGCCAGGGAGGAAGGGGCCATCCCTCTGTGTCCTACCCAGACACACCCAGAAGTGAGCTATACTAATCCCCTAGGTGGCTCCGGAGACAATCAAGTTGACAATAAGCTTAACTGTCACACTCCTTTTGTCTTACTGTCTCTGCATTGGTTTTTATGGTGGTTTTGTTTGTTTATTTGTTTTCTGGGATTCAGAAAAAACCTTTCCCCTTACCTTATACAGGTATAGATGCTCAATGTTCATGTAGATTAACTACCCTTGGGGAAAGCACTTTGGGAAGTTAATCATAGAAATATCATTTTTCCTGCAAGGCTTTGGCAACTACTGTGTAACCCAGGCCAGGCAGGAAAACTGCTGCTTCTGACCAAGCACTAAACGTGGCGGCTGGAAGATGGGGCAGCTGTGGAGGAGGGAGGAGAAAGAGGGAAGATCTCTCATTAGACCTGTGCTGTACCATAGATGGTCCTTCTGGGCACGCTCCCTAAGAAATCACCCCATTTCCAGAACAGCACTTCAGTTTCCAAGCCCAGAAAATGACTCTGCTCCGTGGAGGGACCCGGCCCTCCTGAGCCCTCCCGAGCTCTCCATCTGTCTGGCTGTCCTGGCAATGTCCTTGTCACTGGATTTGGGGCAGCCTCAGCCCCTAGTGACATGACATCACCAGGAGTAAACCTGGACCTTGCCTGACTCTCACTCAGTGCAAGCATTTCTGCCTGACTCCTTAGAGCCTAAATATCATAATTTTAAAATTCTCCTATTGATACTCTTTTGTTAATCCCAGAATAGGAAAGGAAAAACAAAACACAAAGCAAAACAAAAAAAAAAAAAAAAACCCTGACGCAGCCACCTCTCACCTTATCTCTGTATTTTTCTTTTTCTTCGACAAGGGTCAGGTGGCTTTTTTCTTGCATTAGCCCATTATGTGTGCTCACCACGAGGCTGACTTCCCACCCGTATGTGGCACCATATGTCATTGTCCAGGGGCCACCCATATCAGCCTCCTCTGAAGAGAAAAGAGCTTTTGCCACACATGCAAAAAATAACTCTGCTCGGACAGCCCGCTTTGGTCACTCAGTTAAGTACAGTGCTGGAAGCCACAGCGTGTTACTTATTCTCACCAGGGACAGGACGGTGTTTAATTAGGCACCAAAAAGTGACTGTTGACCTCCACAGACCTCATCACAAATGGTTCTGCAGCCAGCACAGTGATCTGAAGCCCCAATTAGTTTCAATTCACACTTATGATCTGCCTTTCATTAAAACGTTGAGTTCAGAATCTAAATTCCTTCCTGTTTAAGAAAGTGTTGGTGCTTTATTTTGCATGGGAAGATGTTTTTCTTTGTCTTTCTAAGGCCTCCTGTAGACTATCTTTACATACATCTTCTGTTTTAGTTACACAGGCAGCCAGAACTGATGTTTGCAGAAGATGCTCTTAGTGGGTCCACTGCTCCTAAGTCCTACGTACTCCGTGATGGCTTCCACGGTGACTCCGTAAGTTCTTTCCCACACTGCTGGTCCGTGAGCATTCGCAGGGGTATTTGTCGCAAACCTGCTGTGTGGCTCTGTGGTCAGCCGTGCAGTGTGGCCTCAGGATGCCATCACTCACATGAGGCTCCAGCTCTGAGCTGACCTACCTGCAAGGGCTCCGGTTTCCTGCTTACTCCTGAGTCTGGCTTTAGGACCCCAGAAAGCACACAGGCAGAGCAAGGGACAAGCGCTGGCAAAGGTTCTCCAAAGAAACAGAAGCGACAGGAGACAGAGATGGAGAGAAATGTTAAAAGACATTCCCGCGGCTATGGAGGTGCAAGTTGAAAAGCTACAGACTGGGTGGCAGGCGAGAAAGTTAAAGAGCTTGTGCTGCAATCTTGATGCCTAATTCTGCAGAGCAGCAAGCAGAACCTCGGCCAGCTAAGAGGAGAATTTCTCCTTCCAGAAAACCCGTCTTTGCTCTTTATGCCTTCAACTGATTGGACAAGGCCCACCCACACCATGGAGATAAATTTAATCACATCTGAAAAGTACCTCCACAGCAATGACCAGACTTGTGCTTGTCCCCCAGAGCCTAGCCAAGGGGACATGAATTAAGCATCACAGGAGGAGAGAGCAGGTTGGAATTGGATCATCACCTTCTGCTCTGAAACCTTCCCGAGGCCTCAGGTCCCTCACCTGTACCGTGGCTCCCCAGACTGAACAAAGGTGAAGAATTTGCCTTGCGTGTACTCAGAGGGTGAGTTACCTGCACAGTTTGGTTAAAGAAGTCAGCGTTGCTCTTGCTCACCTACCACCAACAATGTACGAAAAGAGACATAAGCCTTTCTCTGAGCAAATCACATTTAAGCAAGGTCCTTTTCAGATGAGCCCATGCTGTTGTAGCTGAACAGTGGAGTTCAATCCAATCGCAGGTGATTTCAGGAGGCCTGGGCTTGGGCTCTCCGTGGGGAGTATGTGGCAAACTCCCCGTGTTGTTAGTCTGTCGGAGACAAAGCCGGGCTGCGTGGCTGTGGCGGGAGGACAGGCCAGTGCGCAGTGGAGGGAGCACGGCTACAGAACACCGTGGGGGACACCCGCTTCCACCCTCCTCCCGTCACACGGCATCAGCCACTTGGCCTTCGAGACCTCAATTCCCTTCCTAGATCATAGGATTTGGACAAAATGACTTTAATGCTCCTTCCACTTTCAGATTGGAATCTATTAGGATTCATGTTTTCTTCCTGCATCATTTGTATTCATTAGGAATCATTTGCTATCAGTTAAGTCAAATGTTTTAAGCTTTTAAGCATATTAAGGCACAAAGGTAATCTGAGACTTGAACGCAGAAAGATTTTATTTTACGGGGCTGTGCTCACTATTTCTATTAGCTCCCACAATGAAATCAGCTAAAAGTTGTATTTCTACATTATCTCCTCAAACTTTCTCTTCTCAGATCTTATGACTAAATCTTCCTTTAGCCAATTTACTAGCAGCTATTTTTCTTTGACAGTATCTAAGGTGAAATTTATTAGGCCTGTTCTTCCACACTTTCATATGCCTCAGGGGATACTATGCATTCGAGGATTAATGGTCCATATTATTGCAGTTTTTTTGATCAGTGTAGACCTTCACACCTTTTTTTACAACTTAGTCTTTGCTTTCAAACTGCAAGTTTGAAAAGAGGATAACATTAGAGATAGGACTATTTAGGGTGGAAATTTAGTAGTGATTCATGCATAATAAAAGGAAAAATAAATGTTTGTGAAGTGGATAAATAAGTACAGACACTCCCCGTTTAACGACCAAGTTCCATTTCTGCAACTAGGTCATTAAATTAATTGGTCACTGAATGAAGAATTGTATACAGTACATACATTACAATATTCAGAGCAAAGAAATGGTCACAGGAAGCTCCAACTTGGTAATTTAACTTTTATTTGCATAACTCTTATATACAGTACCGTGATGTATAATAGAACATAAAACTATAGTACTGTGCTATACAGAGCAATAAGCAAAAATTACTACTGTACAAATAAGGCACATTGTACCAAAAAAGAACTGTCCAAAAAAAAAAAAAGGAAGACAGGTTGTAAGTCTGAGTGGCGGATCATTAGTCAGGACAGTAATTAAACAAGGAATATCTTTAACTTAATGAAAACTAGTGCAGAAAAATACGCAAGGAATTCAGCTCTTCATATTCATTTCTGGATCTTCTTATTCTTCAAGTTGGTGTAGGACCTTATGGGGCTAAGGTATATAAAAAGTAGAATTGAAATATTAAGAAAAGTATATACAAGAAAAGACAGAAGAAAAAACAACAGAGTGTTGACCACACACCCACCCGCCCAGCCCACCTCCCAGCCCCTCTCGCTCACCCAACATGCCCTGGTGAATGTCGCCGGCCACCCCGAGTGCAGGGCACCGAGTTGGCCATTGAGAGTAACAGCCTCGTCAACACAGGAAGGGAGTCTACCTTCTCACTCCCCTTCTCGAAACCCTCTGACAGGGACAGGAACTAAAGAGGATGCCTGTACTGCAAACTGAAACTTCCAGGGAGTTGTGCTTTCTTAAGTAGAGTTGTGTATTTGATATACGATAAAATACTCTGTGTAAAGGTCAGTCCCCAGGCCACCATTTCTTCGATTGAAAGAAACAGCTTGAACCCCTCAGAGCCCAAACCTTTGGCCACATACAATATCTGAGCACATAGTGACACTCACAGAGCCAGAATGAGAGCGTCTGGTGTTGCTATCAGCAGAGACCTGGCAGGACTCTCTCGGAGCTCAGGCGTCCACGTCAACTGTGGACACGCCTACTTGCCGGGCAGCATCACACTGTGACAGTGTGCAGCCTTGGCAGGTCGCATGTCTTGTTCCACTGGATTCTGCATGAAGCCGTTCCCTCACAAAGCCATTCATTTCAAACTGATTTTCTCCCTCTTTTTCACTCTTGTGTCTGTTGATACCAAAAAAATTTTAAAGAACAAAATAGTGTCAAAAAGAGATGAGATTCAAATTAGTCGATTGAAGTAGGTATTGAGTACTTGAATAAAAGATTTAGTAGGAAATGTGGCTGGAATTATTGATGAGAATCAGGATTGGGAGATTTCTATGACTTAAAATTATGTGTGCTCCTTGTCTCTCGTGCTAGACTCGGGGACACAAAGATAGATAGAGGTACAGTCCCAACCTCACGGGCAGGCCTCGAACACCAGTCACATTTGGTTTCGTGTGGCCAGGTTATCACACTAACATTTGGTTCCTTTGCGTATGCCAGAAAAATGCATGTTTTGTGATCATGGCTATCTCACTGTTCAACATTTCCCCTTTCAGAAATGTAATTATGTTTATGATGAACACTAACGAAAATGTTTAGTGCACAGTCTCCATTCTCTGTTACGAATTCTTTTTTTATTACTAATTCTTTTCATGGTTTCTATTTGAAAACTGGTCCTTCATAACTGGTGTTAATCACAACATTAAATTAACCACATTTTCCCAGTTTTAGTAACAGAACAATATTAAACTTGAAGAGACTTATCGTGGAAGTCTGGTTGGATAAAAGCTTTCCAGCCAAGAGAATTTCCAGGTGTATGACTTGTAGCTTCTGCTCTGCCCTCCCCAGCTCTAAAGTGAAGGTCACTGTCTGAGAGGTTTTAATACACACCTGGCATCCTGTAATGTCAACAGGCAGATCGGCACTCTGTCACTCCTGTGACCCCTCCTCCTGGGCACTTCGGTCAGGTGAGAAGTCTGCTGGCATTCATCTCCAAGAACCATCTTTCCTAGAACCATCTTCTAGAAAAATGATTTTGAAGACCCTTAATAAACTTTCCCAAGATAGTTCTCTTTTCAAGAAGAGAAGATAAGGAGAAAATTCACTAATACCCTCCACCTACTCTACTTCTTTTCTGTTTCTGTTTATAATCTGGCTAAGCTATAAGTAAGATCCAAAAGAACACAGGTTCTGCCCACCAAAAGGAAATGTCCTTCGCAAAGCCTAGCTTAAATTTTATTTGCTATAATTCAAGTATATTCTTCTTAGTCTATTATTGTTTTCCACTTTTTCGGTCATCTATTCAACCTTCAAAAATGGCCATGAAAATAGCTCTGCTGGTACTAATGAGCATACCAACTTCTAGAAAGTTTAGTACTGATACATTGCACAGTTAACTCAAGTATTCTGGGCTCCTTCTCCATCGTTAGCAAGATAGAACAGAACAAATGAGAAAACACTGATAATCAATGAAATGATAATAATGCAATATGTATCAAATTATGGCAGCATAAAGAATCTTTATACATTTAGTAGAACATTTATGTACTGTGATTTTTGTTCAAGAAGAATTTCAGTGGTTTCAGTAATATCAATAGTGCATTCCATTGGCTGGGAGGGAATTCTGAACGGATAACTTACAGAAGTTTTGTGTAGAGATTGGGACAAATTATACTCGCAGCATTTACAACCAATAGTGCAGTGTCTCTCACAATCAAAAGGACACCCCACCTGGCCAGAAACCAGGAGATTCTGGAAATGATTTGGGTTCCTTCTAATTCTGTAATTAGTTTTAATGACGTAGTTTTTCTTACAGTTGGGATTTCTTCAGACCTGGTCCAAAACAGCTCACGTTGCATAATGCTAAGCTGGGGTCGTCGCTGGTCAGTAGTTCCCACTTCCCTCGTGGAGCACTGGAGACGCAGGAAATAGCTCCTCCTTGCTTGGCACCTACATTTGGACAAGCACTCCTCCACCTCAAGACCCAGCAGTCATTTTTGTCCAGCTGCTGGGTCCCTTTGTGGCAGCCAGGGCTGCCACCGAGAGGCAACAATGCTGATTCTCCCTTTTTATTCCCATGAGAAGTGGGATGCTTGGTTTCCACCCTGTCTTCCTTTCTGCTTGCAAATCCACACATTCATTTCTCCCTCCAAGTCACTAACGAGGACTAGTCGACTCAGAAGAAATCTCTTCAGTCCTTAGGAAAAGATTGTTCTTTTGTGCCCGGAATTGTTTCCTGTGTCTCCCCGCAACACAGTATTTACATTAGTCCTGGGCAAATAGCACAAATAATGTTATCGGAGCTTTATTTTCTCCCGATCCCCAAATCTGTGTACTAAAAGCAAAACTCAAGTCACATTTTTGACTACAGTTTTTCTTCCTCTTCATTCCTGTCCCTCTTCAGGTTCTGAAAAGTACTGTACCTATGAAATGCCATGTTGAGACTGGGTGTCATACAGTCTTTTCTCGCTGTGCTGCGTCCTCACTTACCTGACTGTGTCTCCGAGACAGGCGAGCCCCTGTGCGCCCCGCTGATCCCCACAAACCAGATGTCGTCATCTGGAAGTGGTGCTGAAGCAGCAAATGACCAGGACCTGGATGTAAAAGGAAACTGTAAAATTTCAGCAATCTAAAAATTTGCTGTCTGATGGGGAGTAAATAAAATAAATAAACAAGTAATTATAGTGCAAATTACAATCTTATATGGGTCAGTGGAGAGCCGAGTAATTTAAAGAGGAGGAAAGCTGTGAGTCTTCTAAGTGCGCCGTGCAGGTACTCTCAGGAAAACTCTCACAGGACCATCTCAGTTGAGAACTGAGAAGACTGAGGCTAATAAAGCTAAACCTATTTTTTCAAAATTTGCAGCAAATAAATAGCAAAGCCAGACTGAACCATGATTTTCCGATCTACCTTTTCCTGCATCTTCCTGTATGCACCTTATGGGTTAAATATAATTGGGCTTAAGCTGAGGGTTAAATACGTTAAGGCTCGTAACAGGCCGGGCAGTGAAGAGCTCACACGAAGCCCAACCCCGACTGCGTACTGCTGCCTTGGGAAACTGTCGCGTACTGTCTTCATTTTGAGTCTTGTAGATGTGGAAACCGAAACACACAAGGTGAACGAATGTCCCCAAGACACACGCTTGAAAACAGTCACATGTTCCCCTCTATGACCACCGGAGAGAGAGAGAGTCTTCCTTCAGGTCATCCAAAGGGCCACACACACGACGCGCAGAACACACAGCAGTTTGTCTGGGAGGAAGGATGCCGCAAGTCTGCCCCCCAAGCCCTGCGTGACCTGCCTGCCTGGGAATGCCGGAGGCTGCGTCTGAGAGGAAGGAAAGCTCTAGAGAGGAACTGGCATTGCAGGTGAGCTTGGCAGGCAGGTAGGAGTTCAGCAGGCAGCTTGCAACTACAGGGAGCTTTAGGCAAAAGACTGGGCAGCAACCGTGTCAAGATGCAGACCTTGAGCCTGGCGTGGCGGCGCACATCTGTGATCCCAGCGCTCTGGGAGGGAGGATCGCAAGATCAAGCCCAGCCTGGGCTACTCGGCAAAAATAAAATTTAAAGGGGTCGGGTTTGCAGCTTGGTGCAAAAGGCCTGAGTTCAGTTCCTAGTATTGCAAAAGAAAAACAGAAGGAAGAAAGGAAGGAAGGAAGGAAGGAAGGAAGGAAGGAAGGAAGGAAGGAAGGAAGGAAGGGAGGGAGGAAAGACAGACCAGTTTGCTACAATGCAGAGAATGCAGAACCGTGTAGACCGGCATGCACAGACCTAGACCTGCCCAGATGCTTGCCCCCACCAGACCACCAAGGTGTGAGGCGGAAGTCGGAGTCCGCGGTGCCAAGCTCAGCTGATACAAGAGCAGACGCCCACTCTGCACTGACTCGCGAGGTCCCCATCAAAGAGCGCTGCAGTCAAAAGGACCCGGCTCAGGCTGCCCACCTTTGATCAGGTCCATCACTGGCTCCAGCAGCGGCAGGGCCACCACTTCTCTTCTTACTACTTGTTCTTCCTGTCACTCGGCCCTCGAACCTCCACGAGGTGCTGCAGGACACATAGCGTCTCTCGGGTAAGGGGCTCTTGGTCGCACCTGCCCGGTGCCAGCTGTCATGCACCTAACCCGACCATAACCCAGTGGAAGAGTCCCTCTCACTAGTGTGCTATGAAGGAGGCAAAGAAAAGGGCCACTTCCAGGTGTGTGACTTGGGGGATGCTCCTGTACCTCCTGGGCTTCACTTTTCTGGGTTAAATAGCTGCAGACGAAAACATTATCTGTGTCCTGGGGTTGCTCTAAGCAAAAAAAGGAGTCGAGTTGTTGTTAATCAAGAGTTCTCACAGGGCTCAGCATATTACATGTGTCAATATATTTGTTAATTTTTTTTTTTAGACAGAGTCTCACTATATAACCCAGGCTGGCCTTGAATTAGCAGCGATCCTCCTGCCTCAGCCTCCCAAAGGATGGGAATTACAGGTTTGTGCCACGCCCACAGCCTGTGTTAACATATTTAGCCCTTTCCCCACTCCTACAAAGCAAGCATCCTAATTAGGATCATTACCACCTTTCACTGATCACGAGGAGATGAAGCAGGACCGCATTAATTAACTTGCTGAGGACCACACAGCTGCCCAGAGGCTGAGCTGCCACTGAGGCAGAGGCAGGCTGAGTCCAGAGCCCCCACGGGGACAGCGAGGGCAGGCAGGTCCCCAAATCCCCTCACTTAAATTGCACCAGTTTCTCTGTAAGTCTAGAACTGATCTCGCCCTGCCACCAGCACTCTGAGTCTCCTCCTGTGCTTCCTGTGTTTGTAAACAGCGCCAACATTATCTTCAACGCTCAAGCTCCACGCTCCCGGGGCACCTCCTCAAAGAGTGTCCATAGACGGGACTGGCACTGTGTCTCACCCAGGCGCCCATTCTGACCGGCGCTGCCCCTCGCTCTCCTCCGTCTCCTCCCGTCTGTCTCCAGGTTCTCTCTGCTCTTCCCAACCCACATGGCTGCCTGCTGCACGAGGAGCCAGAATCTCAGTGTGGGGCCAGCAGTGTGGAAAGGAACAAGAAATAAGATGATAAAGATAGAATATATGGACACCTTCTCTAAAGAGGAAAATGGACAAGTTTGATGGAGACGCCAAAGAAGGACAGAGTGGCGCTTGGTGGGTCAAAGAGTTTGACCCTTTGCTCAGGGAAACATAGAATTAACCATTATTTCTAGAGCTTCTCACTGCGCACAGAGCAGAGAGGCAGTTAGACCAGGCCAGGCAGGAAGTAGATCTCGGGTCCAGGTGCAAGGGTCGCCATGGCAGAGAGAGGCCAGGCTGGTCCCAGAGGGGGAAGGACCGGAATGCTCCACTGGGGAGAAAGCGGAAGGGACCCTGGCTGGGTGACCCCGATTTGTACAGTGAAGTGAGCCTGACCGTGTCTTGTGAAAAGTATGAGCAGAATCAGGGCCCCGAAAAAAGCCAGAAGCACAGCACTGCAGGTGTTTGGAGAAACTCAACCAGAAGTAAACAGGAAAAGAATTCTGTTGTGATCGCGTTTCTAAATTTTTAGGCTTAACCTGGTGGGATGAGCATTGTCTTCCAAGCCAATTCCAGATGACCTCACCCAATGATCAAACAATCCAGGAAAGCTCACTGTGGACCAGGTCGAGGCTAAGCCTTAGCAGGCCCCGGCCAGGAGCAGAGTGGAAGAAAGAGGAAAATTGTGGCAAGAGCTGTTTATGACAAAAACAAGCGCTTCACCGCTTCCCACATAATAGGGAAACAGTTGGATTACCCATCATGGTCTGGAGACTGCAAACAATACTACCAGGAAGTCAATGGAACTGGGACAAGGAAATTGCTATGACTCCACACGCCATAAAAAGAGAAACGTAGAGAGCGCAATTTAGCACTGCTGACACAATGGACTCCATGCTGATGAAATAACCAAAGAAAACAGAGGCGCCATGTGACTTGGCCAGAAAGGAGCAGAGTGTTCCGTGCTGGAGATTAGCGAGTCCCTGGAAGGGCTTGGGCAATGTGAAATGGGTGGGAGCAAATCTCATGCAGGACGCGCTTCTGACTCTAAGTCAGTCTCCGTGTGTGTAGGTGCCACAGTTTGAGTAGAGGACACACGTTATCGCCTCTTAAAAGACTACTGTGTGGCTTTTTCTTGTACTTTTATGGGGCATATATAGAAATGTAACTTGTGGGAGTCTAGTAACAGAGTCTGCTAAGGAACTGAGTTTTTGTTTTTGAAACTGGGTAAAATAAGCTGTTTTTTCCAACAGATAATTAACATTTCTTGGAGTCTTGTTCCCCGGCGAGGAGACTTGGGCTGACTCAGGAACCACAAACTCATTACCAGCTCCTCCACACCCTCCCGCGACACGCTGGCTTTTGAAAGGCTGAGGAGGTGGCCACCAACGAAACTGCCCCCACTCAGGTTCTTCTCGGCGGACTCAGGCTCGCTGCTCCCTCTGCCCACACGATGCCACCTCCCTGCATCCATCTCTGGTCCCCAGCAGGACAGTCCTCTGGCCTGTTTGGTGGCACCGCATTCTGCAGGACCTGTCAACTGCTAAGCAAAGTATAAGGTATGACCAAAATATGGTATATAGTCAATATATCATACTTTAATAAGGCGTGATCAAAAATGTGGTAAAGGCTGCTGCCATGTCCCATCCAATGGAAAGGCAGCTCATGAAAGGCAGCCATTCAATGGAAAGATGCTGTGTCCTCATCCACCTTATTCACTGAATCTGGCACCATGTGACTTCTGGCTCTTCCTGAAAGTCAAAATGACCATGAAAGGGAAATGTGTTGAATCAATTCAGGACATTGAGGCAACCACGACAGAGCAACTAAAAACACTCAGGAAAGAGGACTCCAGAGCTGCTGTGGAAAGTAGCAAGAACAACGGGATGAGTGTATGCAAAGCCATGGGGAAGATGTTGAGGGGATTCATGGCAAAGTGTCTTTTACTGTAATACATGTTACAACATCAGTACTCATGATAATTTTCAATCAAACCTCATACTGTGTGCAGAGCTTGGGAGTTCCGGCAATGGTGAGCCTCCCCAGAGTCCCAAGAAAGGCTTGGTCCAGTCCCAATGTGTCTCCCGTGCTACAGCGTCACCTTCAATGTCCTGCCCTGTTTTCTCTGCCAGCCTCTGTGACAGTAAGACTTCCTCCTGTGAGAGTGCTTTGGTTTCTGGACCCAGAACACAGCCAGTTGGATGAGATGGGCGAAGTCTTTTCTGGCCCAGCACGACCTCATACAGATGCCTGCTTGAGTCAGAGTATGTCAGGGGTCCAGGGATCGCTGAGCCCCTGCCAGCTGCTACTCTTCCCTCACCCATCAGGCCAGCACTGGAAATCAGGTAAGAAGCAAAAGCCACCAGACCAGAAGCCAGCAGCCACCCGCCCACAAGGTGGCAAGTCTCTCGGTGAAGGGTAGCGGCTGACCTCTTTCTGGTGGCCATGGAAGCTTGTGCTGGTCACCCACCCTCAGCCACTTTTCTGCTGTCCCTCCAAGGGGGCACCTCGTGTGCTGCGAGGCAGCGCCTCATGTGTCGTGTTGGCTGTGCCTCTCAGGATAGACAGCCCAGGACAAAGAGCACCTTGATTTGCTGTTTTCTCAGAGAAATTGCCATTCCTGCACTCAGCCTTAGCTTCTGGACTGTGTCTACAAATCAACAGCACAGAGACACTGAGACCCACCCAGGATCACCTGCGGGTGGGCTGAGGGACAAAGTTATGTGCATCAGGATTGAGTAAGCACGCTCAGCTTGGTGTTTCCAAACTTCAGCAGGCGTCACACTCACCTCGGGTGTTGTTCAGAACCCCCATGGGCAGCAGACTGCTGGGCCCTTCCCAAAGTTCCTGACTCAGTAACTAGACTCCAGAAAGCTCCTGGGTCCCGGGTAGAGTCCCAGCTGAGGCCACTGTTTCCCCGGCAAACTAACATCCCCACGAAGATTCAAATCTTCCCTCCCTCCCCTGGCCAGGAGTGTCTGGGGCCCCCACATGGGCAGTTTCCTCTCCTCCCAGTCTGTTCGCAGGATCTTGCGCACAGCGTCTGTGGGGGCAGCCAGATCCCCCAGACTGAGCTCAACTCCTCACCACAGACAAGCTCTGGGTTACAAAGTCTGTCTCTTGACTAAATGGAACATCTGAGCACAGAGCGGAGCGCTCCCTGCCACAGGTATCGTACACACAAACCAGTCATTTTTTTTAACTTGAGATTTTTGCCAGAGGCACTTTCTTTGGTGTTTATGGTATTATTTTCCATTCTAGGCTTTGATGCTTTGCTTGCAAGTTGCATTTCAAGCAACGTATTTCATCACTGACTACTGCTGTCCTTAAAATACTGACAGCAGCCAGGGAGGGTGGTGCGCGCCCATAAGCCCAGCACTCTGGGAGGATGAGGTACGAGGATCGCAGGTTCAAGACTAGCCCAAGTGACTTAGCAACTTTGTGAGACCATGTCCAGAATAAAAAACAAAAGAGAGGCTGAGGATGTTGCTCATTCTGAAGGCGCTGGGTTGAATCTCTACTAGAAAAAAAAAAGAAACAAACAATTTAAGGCAAGGCTGACAGTGAGGGTGTGACCTGAGTTCTCCTTCCAAGATATTAGCAGCTTCGCCGGGAGCCCTGTCTGTGTTAAGACTCGGAATTGACATTGGACTCAGCATCGAGGAATGCAGTGATCGACTAGTGAAGTCTGCCAACGAAAGTAGTAATATTTTTTGGAGGTTATTTAAACCAGATCTTTTGAGAAATGTGGCTATTCTGGATTCCCTAACACCTTACAGAAGATGTGACTGCCTTGAGCTCTGCCCTAGAGGCAACGGTGGTTGCCAGGAGGCATCTAAAGTCTCCACTTTTTTATGCCCAATCACAACACCTTCTCCCTCTGGAACAAGAAGGACCACTGACTCCTCAGTAACTCTGGGCCTCACTAACATTTTGGGAGGCTCCCTGAGACGTTGGGGTCCCCACAGCCAGGCCATAGAACACTAACACCCAGAACAGAGTCAACAAAGAACGGGAGTTTCATCTAGAAAGACACCTGCGCCAGATCCCCAGGGAATGCTCAGGTGTCTGGGAACATTCTCTTACTGTGACGACGTGTGGAGGGAGGAGGGCTATGAGCGCCCAAAGACAGAGGCGGGGCTGTTGCTGGACATCCCGAGTCGCAGCCTGCAGAGCACTGAACAGCCTCCACAGCGAGACGCGTTGGGCCCTGGACAGCGCTGAGCTCAGGACACACCAATCTGGAGAGCTGAATCCCGGTCACCAAGTGCAAGGTGCAGCCAGCGGTACAGAGATGATCAAAACAGGCGATGAACATCTGGATTTTGTAAAATGTTTATTACAGTTAAAAAAAACCATTGTTATTAATCCTCCTCTCTTCGAACACACACCCCCCACCGTCCTTTCGGAAGCAGTTCTAGAGGTCTTCTTTCAGGGGTGTTTTTATGAGCTGTGACTTAAAAACTATGATGAATTGGATGGCACAGACCTGTGCCATCCAACAGAAAAACATGGTTGTGAAAATATATTGCTGCGTTTCCACCCGCCTTATTTACCAACTCTGGTATCATGTGACTTCCTGGCTCTTCTCGAAAGTTAAAATGACCACGAAAAGGAAATGTGCTGAATCCATTTTGGACACGAAGGCAGCCTTGACTTACAATTAAAGACACTCGTGGAAGAGGACACCCACGGCAAGGGTGACAGGACATGTGGGTGAGAAGTGAGGGGGGCTATTCTGAAGGGAACTCGTGTCTATGTGCCTTTTACTGTAATACATTTTTTAAAAATTGGAACATTAAAAGCTAAGCTTTCAACTCCAGCCAAATGCCATTACTATGAGTTCCTTCCAATAGATTGTTTAGTCACAAACGCTGTATCCTTTTTCAATCATACCTTGTAAGTCCTTAGCTTACCTCACTAAATGAAGAATGTAATTCCCCCAATAAATGGAAAGTGAAAACAATCTTTGCCTTGTACCTAAGAAGAGCACTATCTATGTGACGGCTTGAACAAGTTAAGGAAACTGCGTTTACGAACTCTGACAGCCCGGGTATTTCTGCGAACCAGACGCATGACACACGACTTACACCTTCTCGTGTTAAGACCACACCTGCAGCCCCAACAGATTTATTTTGGAGACGTGGCTGGCAGGGCCGCCTGCCCTTCCCTGCGCCTCGGACAAGATCAGACTAAACACAGTCTCCTTGTGGCCCCGCTTACTTGCAGTAAATGGTAATTGTTGTTTTTTCCATCTTTAACATCAAAATACTTTCATGATTTCTGATTCCCGCACCTTTAACAAATGATGTGCTTAACAGGCTGTAATCTGTGAAAATAAACATAAAAACCTCAGTCATTTGAGACATAAAGTTATGGGGGGATTGTGGGATTTTTTTTTTCTTTTCTGATCAAGTAATGAACAAAATCCTCTACAACACTGACTTTTAAACATTTTAAACTGCAGAGTTCTGCTGTGAGAGTTCTGTGGCTTTGTAGGGCAAACTCCAAAGTTACGACAATCAGCTAAATCCCAGAGGGGAGAGTTTGGTTGTGGAAGCGCTGGTTTGGGGGAAACGTATTCCAGAGAATCAAAGATCCCAATAGTAGCTGGCTTTTCTCAACCTTTAATTCTCCTAAGTTGCCTAATTGGACATTATGGAGTTAACTGAGAAGGACCTTTAGAGAAAACAAAAACCGGGTTTCTTTTAGATCTTCGTGAACATTAAAAGCTAAGCTTTCAACTCCAGCCAAATGCCATTACTATGAGTTCCTTCCAATATATTGTTTAGTCACAAACGCTGTATCCTTGATATTACATGTGGTCCTGAAAGTTCAAAATTATAAACCAAGGCTCCAGAACTTGTAATCCCAGAGACAGACTGTGACTAACACATGGCATGCGCTATGCATGTGTTATAAAATTCTACTAATGATAAGGTGGGACTGTGAGGGATTTGACCAAGGTCCCCACTGGAAGTTTTGGAAAGGTGGTGTGGACTAAAAGAGATTAGATCTTAGGTCTTTAGATGGACCAGAAAGCAACCTAAGTAGAAATGATTACTCTATAATTACAAAAGAACAGCGCTTTTCCTGCTTAAAATCTCCCACTTTTAAAGAAATTTTGATCTGTTTTAGGCTCCAAGATAATGCTTTCCTTGGAAAAGTCACACCATATCCTCAAAAAAAAAAAAAAAAAAATGGGTAGCACCACACCTGGATCAGGTAACAACTGCTTCAGTTTATCTAAAACAGTTCATCAAAATAACGATCCCCGTTATGGTCATATTATAGACCCCAACTCTGCCCTGTGGTCACCTTTATTTTTGTGACTTCAAAACCATCTCAGAGTTTCTCTACCCTTCTTATTAATTGTACAAAAACATTCCACAGGGCAGTCCTGCACTGTTTCTCTCCACTTCCTCCCACGAGCACTTCCTTACTGTCACACCATCTTCCAGAACCTCTCCTCCTTAGAGTAGTGGGTGCTGGGTATTGCATCTGAGCCTTGAGAAAGTAACAAAGACAGCTGTGGTTAGAAACTAAGCAAAAGCGTCTCCCCAAGCTGGATCATTAGGTGCCTAAGCATTAAGGAATGTCTTAATGGGGAAGGTTAAATCAAGTTTAGCTTTGAGAATTTGGATGATTTTTACAACAGAGAGGAAAAGAGACACTTTTGTCACATGAAGGAGCATGAAAAAATCGGAAGCAAAAAATAGTCAAAGCATTTCTAGCAAATAGTTTGTGCAGAACTAAGGGAAGCAAGCTGAAAGCAAAGGTTGGTCCCACTCTGAGTACAATGCCACCAAGTTTTGCTTTGTCCAACAGCCCAGAGGAGTTGTTACCACGTTGAGGTCAGAGTGGTTACATGATCAAAGTGGTTTGGGAAAATTAATTAGATGGTGTTATGGGTTCAGGCTGAGTTCGGGTGGAAAAAAGTCAGAAAAAGGAAAATCAGTTAGGAGGTATTAGAGTGATCAGAAATGAGGCGATGAAGGCTGCATTTGTCTGGCGAGACAATAGGGAAAATGTGTGGAAGGAATGGAAGGCGAGAGAAAGGATCAGCAATGATCAGTAACACACGTGAATAATCAGGTGTAAGCGGGTTGGAACAGAACAGGGAAAATCAGAACGGAACAGAAGGAATGAATGGAGCACAAAACAGAAGGGACCCTCAAATCTCAGCTCCATCACCAGCCTTTTCCAGGGTGTGAGCCGTGTTATGGTTTGTGTCTAGATGTTCCCCTAAAGCCTCACGTGGTAAGAGGTGGCTGGATCAGAGGCAGCTGGATCTACAGCGTGCTATGCGAGGAGTAAGGGCGTTTGATTACTAAATCATTCCACTGATTGGTTTGGCACGCCCTGATTCTGGCAGCCTGGATAAGATATAAGGCACAGGAAGAAGCTGGTTAGCCCCCTTACTTGCTCTCTCGCTTGCCTTGCTGCCTTGTGCCTGTCTCCCAGGCCACCCTGCCTGGCACCCAGTTGATTGTGGACTGAAACCTCCACAAACTGTGAGCCAAACAAACCTTTCTTCCCTTAACTTTGAGTGTCAGGTATTTTGTCCAAGCAATGAGAGAAAAGTAGTAAGACAAGCTGCTTGTGTTGTGAGTGTCCCCGAGGCCACAAATGGGCCATGTGCATGTGGCCCACCTGAAACCAGATGTGTAGTGTGAGCCAGGTCGCTGCTTCCTTGGTCTGGGAACACTCCAGTGTCGGACTTCTAACCGACTGATTGGATGAAGCTCAATCCTTTGCTCTTCTCTTCGTTTCTGAAGCACATAATCTTGTGTTCTAGAGTGGAGACAAAGACCCTCATCCTTCTCTGCCTCTGATATTGAGTCCTCAAACTAGCTTCCTGGGCTTGGTAAAAAGAACCTGATTCTGTGGGTCTTCACAATTTCTGTCCAGATGATCTGGGCAAGTCATTTGACCTTACTGGGCTTCAGTTTTGCCATTTAAAAAATAAGGCTGATGATTAAAAAAAAATTCAGGGATATTATAAAAATTAAATGACGTATAAAAGCAAAGGGTGCATTGTAGAGTGGTTGTACATAGAGTTAATAATAATCGAATGGGCATTTCATTGTTATTGTGACAAATGTAACACTCAGAAATAACTATTAGTACTCTGAGTCTACCTAAGGAGCCCTTCAGCTGCAAGTATAGCGTCAAGCTTTCTAATCCGCCACATAAAACCCTAATGCAGACCACAGACCACGAACTGAATGGCGCTCCGTTAGGATCCCTGATTATAAACGCGCCTGCGACTTTGAAACTCTTTTTTAATTTACTCAAACACCAGTCTAATAAAGAGAATTTTAATTAGCAATAGATCACAACTTTTTAAAATCAGTTAAATTTGTACTCATCCATTAAGTTATAAAAATTTAAAATTTTAAATCTGCTCTTTCAAAACAATCAAGGGTTTCTGCTGGCTTTTACAAAATTAACTCCCTTCTTTTCAAATCATGGATCAACTTCTGCTTGCACTTGGGAGAGTCCTATATATCATTTTTCAGCACAACTAGCCCATTTACAAATAGGCCCATTTCTGAAAATAAACCATAACATAAACACAAATCCTTCCCAGAAATCAGAGCTTAAATAAGAAAAACAAGTCTAATTGGTAAAAGTTCTTCAGCTACTCAGCAGCTCCTTCTCCCCTCTCAGTTTTTTGAGGAAACCACAAACAACCAGCATTCCCCACTTACCTTTCCTGAGAAATGAAGAAAATTCAAGATGGTGGCTTTTTATCATTTATTTACATTTATGAGTCAGGGAGTGGGGAGCTGTGTTTGTGATTGTTTGTATATCTGTCGTGAATTTTCGATTTGTGCTTGCTCTATACTTTCGAAGCCCTTTTAAAAGTCGTCTTAGTAGACGCAGATTTTTTACCTCTGGCTAAACAGAGAGTTTTCTTCCTCATCAAAGTCTGAAGCTTTTGATCTCTTTCATCCTCTGCTTGTTCATGGTCTGTGCATACACAAGCAAGTGATTTTCCCTCTGTGTCTATTGAATCTCTTAAAACTCAAGGAAATGTGCTTTTTTATTTCATTCTTCATCCCTGGGGACAGCCGATAGTGATTGAACTCTGAAGAGAGAAGGGTGATATAGGCAATTCATGCCCATTTTTATTACTGCTTAAAATCTGAATTAAAGATTCGATATTTCAGAAGAAACAGCTTGATCTATCAGCATCTGACCTGAATTTTTATGGTGTAATGTAACCACTTTATGCTTGGCAACTCTGCTCCCTCTGAGCATGCCCAGCCAAGGGGCAGCGACGAGTTTCAGAAAAGCCTACAGGGAAATGCTGTGATGGAGATCTTAGAGCTAAATTTGGATTTTAACGAAAATTAATATTGGATATTGACAGAAGAAAATTTGTGACAAAACAAATTTAACAGAGTGGGTGGGGGGTGGTTTGTTTGTTTAGGAGTTCTGGGAGTCAAATTTAGGACCTCTTGCATTCTAGGCTTGCCCACTACCCTTGAGCGACAGCCTCACCCCGACAGAGTTCATCTGGACAAAAACAATCTGCCCATCGCGCAGTTCCAGAGGCAGGAGAGATTCAGAGAACTCATCTCTGCAATCCGCACGCCGAGTACTTCCGGACGGGAAAAGGCTGAAGGAAGCAGAAAGAAAGAGTGAGAAGTGGACTGATCATTTTCAAGTCACTTTCTTTGCAAGGGTTCAAGCAGAGGAGATTCCTGGCCTGACCCCCTTGTCTCTCTCTGTCTCTCTGTCTCTCCCCCTCAATTTCTTGGCAGGTCAGATAGACAATTTGATTTGGGTGTGGTGGCGTTTAGCTTTAGCATGAGCAACTCCATTTTGTTTTGGTCTTCTGGAGCTTAGTGTGACAGCTCAGTCTAAATCAACATGACTCTTACAAATTTTATTTAACAATACTGTTCCACTTTGTACCCTAGAAAAAATTGAGAAACACACAATCTTACCTCTCAGAAATTATTCTCAGAGTATGTGCATTAATTATTCTAGACTTTGTTTCTTCCATGAATGAGATCATGCTTTATAGAGAATTCTAATCCTGCTTTTGTTTTGCTCAAAAATTGTATTATACAGTAGGTCATTAAGCACTATTTATACATATTTTAATAATTATATAATATGTTTTCATAGAGATATACTGTACCTGATGTAAATTACCCAAGGTAAGCGTTTGAGTTTCCTCCTTGTAATTAACCCTGCCTGAAATATCTTTATTCATCAGTTTCTACCTGAATTTCTACATATTTCCCTAAACAAACAGGATCTTGATCTTTAAGAGTTTTGGGTTTTGTTTTCTACATTTATGACTTCTGAGGTTTGACTTTAAAGAATGGTATTTCCTAATTTTTGAAAGAAAATGCACCGACCTGCCAGTAAGAAACTGAAGACCTTTCAGCCCCATTGTAAGGTATCGCAAAACTTTAACTGGGGAAGTTCAGGGACTCTTTGTATGTTCTTCTTCTGTCTACACATCTCTTCATCTCCCTTTGTCAGTCTCACACCGTTGTTCACAACATTCTGAAAACATAAGTTAAGAAAAGGATTCTAGAAGGGCACAGTGCTGGATACCTGTGATTCCAGCACTCTGGGAGGCTGGGAGGACCACAGGAGGCTCACAAGTTCAATCCTAGCCTAGCGACTTAGTGAGAACATGTCTTAAAATTAAAAATAAAAATTGGCTGGGGATGTAGTTTAGTGCAAAGGTATGGATTCGATCCCCAGAACTGCAAAACACAAAATAAAATAAGAATGTTATTTTATTTGATGTCTCTCTGTACTATTTGATCTTTCCATCAAGTGCATGTGATACATGTTTGAAATCGCAATAGGAGTGGTCTTCATGGTATGATTACGAAATTCTTCTCTTCTTTATGCTTCTTCATATTTAAAGATAATTTTTAAAGAAATAAAAGGGCCTCTAGTTTATAATGAAAATTATGGGTAGAAAAATCCAACAAAAGGTTAAAATGTTGATAACTAAAGTTGTATATTGTAAAATAGACAATAGGGTGGATTTGACGAAAAACTACGGTGTTATTAAATGCAGATGTGCAAAGCGTGGCCAGGGAAATTTGCACTTAGCTGAACAAATGACCAAGAACTATAACTCTAAGCGTATAACTGGTAAAAAAAATTCATTTTTGAATATGCGATGAGGCCGAACGTTTCATACTTTTATTAGCTCTTCCATTTCCTCTTTTAAATATTGTTTATTGCCTTCTGTTCATTTAAACTGTAGGTTCTTGATGTCTTTCTTACTGATTTGTCTAATTTTTGTATTGCAAATGTATTAACTATTCGTTTGAAATGTTCATCACAATTCCTTTCCCCACATTGTTTACTAAGTATTGAAAGAACTGCTTTGTTTACTGCGTCATTAGCACAGCTATTCCTACTGAAAGTTTCAAGACTTTGCCCACATTCATTCATTTACTTACAATTTAGCCCATTTATTTAGCAGCCACAGCATCCTATTCTGAGAAATGATGGAATCTGCGCTCATCTCCCAGTCTGGACACACTTCATTTCTCAGATATAACAGAATATGAAGTGTGTGCGTTTCCCAGCGCTGCCGCACCACAGACAGGCAGCTTTCACAGGAAATGTGTTGGCTCACAGTCCTGCCTGCCGACGTCCCGATCAAGGTGTCGGGAGGGTCTGCTCCTGAGACCTGAGCAGAATCTGCGCCTCTCTCCGCTTCCGCTGGGCGCTGGTGTCCCTTGGCTTGCACAAGCACCACCCGACCCTCTGCCTCCACCCTAACGGCCTTCTCCAGCTGGGTTTGTCTCCGGTCCAAACTTCATTGTTTGTAAGGATACCAGGCACACTGGGTCAGGACCTAGCCTCCTGGCCTGTTTCCAAATGACGGCACCTTCTGAGATACCAGGGTCAGGATTTCCGCATCTTTCGTGGCGTAGACTCAGTTCTGCCCCCAACAGCAAGTAACAGAAGCTGCTTTGAATCAGCCGCGGGCCTCACAGCAAACAGCAGAATCCACTCCAGACGTTACTTTTAGTTTTTATTGTCGGTATATGTTTACCATATATAATAAATACACTCATCTTGGGGGATTGGTCCATATACATACAGCATCTTAATCATTTTTACTTCCCCTCCTCCGTCCCATATTCACCTCTCCTCCCCCATCCCCTTCCGAACATCACAAATCCTACCATATTTGTTAAAATTTTTCTTTAAATCATTTATATTTGGGGTTTCTAATATAAGAGAAATCATGTGATATTTATTCTTCTGTGTCTTTTTTACTTCACTTAGCATTATGATCTCAAGATCTAGCCATTTTCTTACAAATGACTCAAATTTATTATTCTTATGACTGAGCAATACTCCATTCTGTACATATACCACATTCTCTTTGTCTAATCAACAGGTGCATTGATTGGTATATAGGGTGCTTCCAAGATTTAACTTTTATAAATTGTGCTGCTGAGCTGAACATGGTGGTGCACGCCTGTAATCCCAACACATGGGAGGCTGAGGCAGGAGTATTGCCATGAGTTTGAGGCCAGCCTGGGCTACATAGAGAATTCAAGGCCAGTCTAAAGTATGTAGTGAGACCCTGTCTATAAAAACAAAAACAAAAAGTTGTACTGTTATAAACATGAGTATGTACGATGTCTTTCATGAAGATATCTAGAAGGAAGATAGCTGGACTAAATGGAATTTCTATTTTTAGTTTTTAAGGAATCTCTATACTGATTTCCATAGAGTCTGTACCAGTTTACCACTCCCACTGACAATGTAGCGGGGCTCCTTTTACCCAATAACCTCACCAGCATTTGCTATTTTTTCTGAGGCCTCAATGATGGCCATTCTCACAGAGGTAAGATGGAATCTCAGTGTTGTTTTGATTTGTTTTCTTCTGATGGCCAAAGATGCTAAACATTGTTTCATGCACTTAATGGCCATTTGTATTTCTTCTTCTGAGATGTGTCTATTCATTGCAGTTGCCCATTTTTTGATTGGGCAATTGTAATGAATTGCAATTGCCTTTTTGGGTGGAGGATCAAATGTTTTTTGAGTTCTTTATATATTCTAGCTGTTAGTCCTTTGTCCAGGAAGTAGCTGGCAATTTTTTTTCTCATTCTGCAGGTTGTCTGTTATATTAAAATACATTAGATAACTCTAAAACTCTCTGAGAAGACAGTGAACTAGGCTTAGATGCTACATAACCAAAATTAATCTACCAGACAAATACCTAGGAGCGGGACCTTCTGAGCTGTGCATTCATGCTGAACCCTCTCAAAGGGCCTCCTCCCTTCTGTCAAAGCCCTGCTCTCACCATCTAGACTTAGGGATTATTTTATCTTTGAAATCCCATTTTGCAGGTGAAGTTGAGGCAGAGGCGATAGGCCCAGCTTCCCACACAACCAGCACTAGCAGACATGGAACTAGAATGACTCTGAAAATGATTCCTAGAGACCAGCACAGAGCAAGCAGTCACCACAAATTACCACAAACTCCGTGGTCTAAAAAACCCACATCGCTACCTGTCTTAGTCACTTCCCTCTTCACAAAGACACAAATCTAACACCTGCAATTTAGGAGAGGTTTATTATGGCTCATGCTTCAGTCTACAGCTAACTCCAAGGCAGGGCGGTGTGGCAGAGGAGAGCTGCTCAGGGCATGGTGGGCAGGCAGCAGAGAGAGAGGGATCAAGGGGGGAGGAGGGAGACAGACCCTGCCAGGACACACCTCAAGTGACTGTCTTCTCTACCAGGCTCCATTCCCAATGTCACATTTCGCTACAAACCCATCAGTGGACTAATCCCCTGATGAGTATCACTCCCCACAATCCAATCCCCTCCCCAAAGCCCACCCATGAACCACGGGGCTTTGGGGGCACATCCAGATAGAAATCACAACACTGCCATACAGTTCTGGAGGCCAGAAGTGTGACACAAAGTTCACTGGGTTAAAGTCAAGGTGCCTGCTGCACTGTGTCCCTGGCCAGAGGCTCTTGTGGAGCCTGCTTCTCACCTGTTGCACCTTCTACAAGCTGCCTGCCTCTTTCCACTCATGGCTTCTTCTGCTACCTCCAAAGGCGGCAGCAGCAAGTGGAGTCCCCTGCTCGCTCCAGTTCCCTCCTCTTCTGTCCCATCGGACCAGCCTAGTGGGGAAGTTTCTCAGGTTTTCAGGACTTTCAGGATGAGACTGGGCTATTCAGGTAACATAGGATGGTCACTGCCACAAGGGTGTCTGTCCCTGTGTGTGGACATCCAGGTCTAACAGAAGGGAACAGCCCACTGGGACTCGAGGAACACCCTCCCAGCAAGGTGCTGAGGGACATAGTCTGAAATTTCCCTGCTGGTGGTACAGGAAGACAAAGCAGGAACAAGAAGAGGTGTTAGGTGAGGCAGTGCACACTGTCTGCCTTGCTTAGCTGGCTGATGGAGACTTTGGAGAGAGAAACAAGAGTTATAAATGCTGCCAGCTCCAGAGCTACATCAACGCAGCAGGAAAAGAAACTGAAAAGCCGCAGCTTACAGTCCCAGCACTGTGTCCCCAGAACCCCTCACAGTGCTGTACCCAGATCAAATTTGCAATCTCTTGCCACACTCTAAATTGAGCAATTAACTTAGTTGTCTACTATCTCAAAAGGTATTTTCTCTTTGCCTTTGTTAAATACTAACAATAATCATGTCAGAGAGAGAGAGATTAAGACACTATAGAAAACATAAAATTTACATACAGCTTTTGATTTCCAAGTCTAAACGTAATTTTCAAATCTGGTTATTATTTATGGTGATATTAAATCTGGCTGTTGTTTTTATGCAGTTTGAATTACGACAGAAACATAAAGCCACAAAAAGGCGATTTTAGTAACACCTAACAAGCAGCCACCGTGATTTAAGCTAAAAGCCCAAAACTTAATTAACTCTGCTATGATATAGCAAAGGCCATGACCATATGTTAAAGGAATAAAAAGGAAGGGGAGAAATTTATGCCTATGTCAATAGTAATAGCATTTTTATACTGCTAATTTCTGAGTAAGCAAAGCATTAGAATCAAAGAGTATATCCACTTTTAGTTGGCACATATTTTTGGAAGAAATAGAATATTTTCAGCTAAGAAAGAAACACAGTTTAAAAAGCAAAATGACTATAAATGTTGTCCTACAAAAATTCTAATTTTCAAACACCCTGGATGTGCTGCACATACTAAAAAAGTTGAAATCACAAGCCTTTTATTAGGGAAGTTGGGGAAGGGAAGAAGATGGAGAAAATTGCATGGCATGGTGAATTGGTTTGCTGCTCAGTAAACAGACACGGGAAATAAAAATATGAGAGTTAAGAAAGAAGAGAATGGCAGAGAGCCACTGCAATATCCCCAGCTCCGGGGAATTACAGGAAGTGGATTTTATTTATATGTAAAGACAAATTCGGTCTTGTGAGCCAATCAGTAAATCCTCGCAAGTCCTAGAATTAGGCTGAGGGGAGAAAAAGAACGTTTTCTCCCCCTGCGAGGGGCGGAGAGGCTCTGCTTGTGGTTTCTGAGGTGCTGACCACCTCCTAGCACTTCCCAGAGAGGATGGATGCAAGCCAGAGAGAGTGTGACCCAGACACCGCCTGCCACCCCGGCCCTGCTCGGTACTACTGGCGGGGCCCTGACCCGGCGCTAAACTTGCAGCATTCATCTCAGCTCTTAAGGAGCAGCCACATCTCAGGCCCGTTAACCAGCACAGCGGCAGAGCAGCTGCCTGGACCTGGACAAGAGGAGAGAATGAGGTACACAGAGTCCCAGAGTGGGCCACTGTGTCACCATGCAGCACAGGCGGCAGTACCTGAAAATAAGACACTTCTGACCCGGAAGGAAGTCTGCACAGTCCTATCCTGCCCTGAGATGTTCTTTATCCAGGATATTTTCTGATTTATTCCTTTTTGCGAGTTTGGCTTTCTTCACCCCCTTCTCTAAGATTTCTGTAGAAATTGGCTGGGAGACAATGCATGGTAAAGGAATGCATGATTCCTGGGATCAGCTGGACACTCCAGTTAAAAGGTAAACCTTCGGAAGTCTGCCAGTTACACCTCGATGGCAGGATTTCAGGACACCGTGGCCAGCTGGTAGCAAGATCATCATCAGGCAGCCCTTTCGGCGCTGCCTCAAATCACACTGTTAGTATAATATCAGTAACAGCAATAAAATCATAATAATAATTGTGTCTCCTGCCCTACCATTTATGATGAGTATCTACGTACACAATTTCATCTGCTTATGTTTTACTCCCCCAGGACTTTATCAGGCACTAAGAGTGGGTGGGAAGAAACAGGACATCATTTCCTCTCTCAAGGAAGCGAGAATCCTGCAAAGGGAGCAGACGCGTGGCTTTGACACAGGACAGGAGGAAAAGGTGTGTGTTTAGGTGCGTTGGACTTGTTGCTGAAGAAAACTTTGCTTCCGCCTGGGGCAAGCAAAGGGGAGGTGACAGAGAGGAGCTTGGGAGGAAAGCACAAGTCAAGGACATTAATAGAAAGAACTGCAGAAGCCGAGGGTCAGAGACCTCAAGGCCATGATGATCTGGGGACACGTGCACAGTCTTTTGTGCCTCCGCCGGAAGGAGAGAGATAAAATCAAAGATGACACCATGAAGTCTGGAACCAGACCGTGGAGGGTCAGGCATGATACAAGGAGCCATGGTTTGACCGACATAGAGTCTTGTCTAGGTGGGAGGGACTGTCTCTGTCTTACAGATCAGGAGCCTGAGGGGCCAGGGCACATCTGGAGACCTTCCGCCACCAGCATCCTCTTTATTCCCACTGTCTCCCGGAGGCTGTAGCTTTCCAGGCCAGGCCCTCTTAGTCCTGATACCCTCAGTTCTGTACGTCCTTGTTAAGGACTGAATTGTGGCCCCCAAAAAGATGTGTTGAGGTCTTCGCCCTTTGTACGCAAGAATGTGAACCTGTATGGGAATGAGGGTCTTTGTAGATGCAATTAGGGGGTACAGTGACGTCACACGGGAGCAGGAGCCCTCATCCTGTGGGACCGCTGTCGCCACAAGAAGAGAAAAGAGACAGACACAGAGAAAGCAAGTACCACATACAGACGCAGGCATACAGACGAGAGCGCAGTGACGAAGCCACCGGTAAGGACGTCCAGGAAAGGCAACAGCACCGAGGCAGGGATGTGGCCCTGCTGATGTCTTCTGGGGACATTGTGCTCCTCAATGCTGTTATTAAGCACCCTGGTCTGTGGGAGTTGGTGCACGTGCTGGGAAACAAGCACCATCTCTGAAGAGTTCTGGGGCAAATGTAGAGCTCTTTGGCTCAGCGCGAGGATACGGCTCACAGAGGCTCCATAGAAGGGCAGACTTCCTACCTCCGGGCCACTCAAACCTGGACCGATCCTTTCAGTCCCGCGGACTAGAGCTCAGCATGCTGCCCGCACCCCTGCGGCAGCCCCAACACCTTCTGGGCCCTGGGCTCAGCCTCCCGGGAAGACGGCCAAGTAGTCCTCCCTGGAAAGCAGAGGAGCATCTTTCCTCTCCTGTGCAGAGTGGGAGAAAGGTAAGAGTGAAATCGGACCAATCCCAGGCTTGTGTAATTTGTAAGAGCATTTTAAACCAGAAAGAGAGGACTTTGATGCATCACGTTAAAAACTAAGAGACTTAAAGACATCCACTGTTCCCTCTAACCCTGCCTTGCCCCTTTCCCTTCCTCTGGTGAAATGGAGACTTGATGATTTAAATCGCTTGCTGTTTACATACAGACTTATCCCAGAGACACATTTTAGAGTTAGCGAAACAATAAAGATGCCAGGACAGAAAATTTAGAAGGCAGAGTCAAAAGAAAAGGGCTGACTTTTCTAAAAAATACAGAAACCAATGCCAAATAACAAGGCTTGTTCTAGAATTCAAAACAGCTTGGGAGAGTTTGTTTGCCAACAATGGAAAACTCAGCTAAAAAGACAAAAGAGAGGAAACTGCCCAAACAAAGGAAAGAAGGAGGAAAAGGAAGGAGGAGGCATGCACTGAATAAGTGCATGCTATGCCAGCAAGCATCTTAATTCTCATGAGAAGCCCACGTGATAAATATTATTGAACTTTATTTTACAAGTGAGAAAACAGAGACATAAACAGTGGAACTTGTTTGCCCCAGTCGAGCATCCAGTATGTGGGAAGAACTATATTCCAAACTCTAGAGTTTTCTTTTTCTTTTTTTTTTTTCATTTTATTTTTCAGAATTCACCAAATGAAGCAAGAAGAGTGGAATTTTGATATCCTTGCTAGACATGATTCTAGCATGTCTGTACATGACAAGAACAATCAAGAGACTCAAGCCGGAGACCACATACGTGGTTTTGGTTTGGGTTCAAATGATGAAAAATGAGAGCTCCCTCCCCCAGCAAAAAAAAAAAAAAAACCATGAAACTCAGTTTTATTCAAACATTTTTGCTCACGTGTAAATAAATCTAAGCAAGAATGAGTAAGGGGCAAATCTGGTGAGGAAAATGACACTATTTTTCTACCCTTAAATTTTAAATTATTTGGCACAGACCTTGAGAATAGTTCAAAGATTTTCCTACTAGCAGTAAGCTAAATATTAGAAAGTCCTCACTGTGAACACAAGCATAATGCAAGAACATGAAACTATCAGTTTCAAAGAAGATGGTATTTCTGCAGAGCTGGTATCTCACGGAAAAGAGTAGAAGCTCCATCTTTTCTGGGTTTTCAGATGGAAGCCTGGTGTCGGGGTTGCCCAAATCGAGACGCTGTCCCCTGCACAGCTTTCAACAGTTTGCTTCATTCAAAGATGGATAGAGGTAGGCATGGACCTGTAGGTTGTAAATATTAATATTTCCATCCAAACTCTGCCACTCATGCAGTAACAGACATAGTCTGCTTCCTTTTCTATGTATCAATGGCCAAGAGATGGGAAGATTTACAGAGTTGCTGTGAGACTAAATGTGTGAAAGACTTCGTGTTGTAGGTTAAACAGTGTCTTTCCCAAAAGATAAGTCTGTTTCCTAACCCCTGCAACTTCCAAACGGGACCAGATGTGGACAAAGTCTTTGCAGATGTAATCGAGACCCTTGCTTGAGATGGGATGGAGGAGCCACAGGAATCCCAGGTCGAAGGCAAATGTCCTAAGAAGCAAGAGAGGAGACATAGACACAGGAGAAGCCCTGGGGAGATGGAGGGGATATGGAGGGGGCAGCTGCCGTCTCAACTCGGACTGGAAAAGAGAGTGGAGCCAGACTCGGGCTTTGATCGCAATCCTCTCTCCCACGAGGACCACTTCCCAAGAGCCCTCCTGTTAAACTCCACCTCCCAAGGGCTCCGCAGCCCCCTCCCATCAGAACGACCCTGCATCCTAGTGCACCCACAAGGTGCTCTCTCCACAGCCAAGCCACGACACCGGGCAGGAGGCAGGCTGTGCCCTGGCACATTCTGTACAGTGTAGTGGTGGCCAGCATTTCTTTTGGATGATTTTTCCCTGTACCAAGCCCCATCTCCAAGTTTTCCCCACATAAACTCAGTGAGCCCTAGTAACAGGTTTGTGGGGTGTGCATGCTCTCGCCTGAAACACAGAGAACTGAGTCACTTGCTCTAGATCACAGAACTGAGGGATTCCTGACTCTGGAATTCATGCTTTGCTCCACCATGTTGGTTTTCTAGGCCCATCGTGATAGAGCATTGCGCAGTGGTGGCTTAAACAATGAACAGTTACTTTCTCACAGTTCTGGAGCCACGTGTGCACAATGGCAGTGTTGGCAGGGTGTGTTCTTCCTCAGGGCTGCGACGGAAGGGCTCGTATGAGGCTGCTCTCCTTCGCTTGTAAACACCCATCTTCTTCACATTTTCTTCCTTCATTGTGCATCTGTGTCCAAATTCCCCTTTTCCTAAGGATACCTGTCATGTTGGATGAGAGCCCAGCCTGCTGACCCCATTTCCCCTTAACTCCCTCTGTAATAGATCCTGCCTCCAAATCACAGCTTCATCCTGACGTCCTGGGGTTAAGATCTCCACAGAGGAGTTTGAGAGAACACAAACTCAGAACGAGGTGAGTGACTCTGCTGCCCCACCAGAAGTCCCCAGTCGGAAGCAAACCTCATGCACACCAAGGCCACCACAGAACCCAGATCTGGGAGAGCCACAGCAGACACAAGCAGACTACAGGAATCAAATCCTGGCTCTGACACATATTTGCTGTGTGACCTGGAACAATCTCCACTTCTGAGAACCTCTGTTACTTCTGATGAAAAGAAATAAAGATTCTATATAGTGGAAGAAGTGAGGGAAGAAATGAGAGTCGCGGGAAAGCAGAGTTCCGGTTGGGACTCCAGGGCTCTCCAGCCCCATCCTGGACCTCTGTGGCTTCTTTCTTCCCTGCTCACGTGCTGTGCCGATGCCCTCCCTCATGGGCAGCTTCCCAGCAGCCTGAGCCTCCGTCCTCACAGCGTCTCCTCTCCATCCCAGCCCCCATCCTCACCATCAGTGGGAAACAGGACTCTCCCACGAGCCCATCCTGGTGAAGAGGGGCGACTACAGGTCCGGCCAGGGCAGGGCCAAATTACGGAGCTCAGCAAGGCAGAGACAGCTCAGACCTGACTCAAGCCAGGGTCTGTGTCCAGAGGGCTAGAATTCAGCTGAGCCCTCTGGAACCTTCGAAACTCCCGTGAGTCCAACAGAGCAGATCTGCCATTTTCAGTGCCGAGAGTGGCTCACCAAGGGCTGATCCAGATGCAGGGTTCAAAGTCAGTGAGGGAACAAAGACCACGGTGAGCGGAAGCTGGAGAAAACCAGTCATGTCTGTTCACCAAAGCTAGCATCAAACAGAATCTCTACATCCAGCTCCAGGAAGCAAAGGCATAAAACTGGAGCCAGACGCGTTTCTTCCCGGCTCTCGGAGCGTGCACAGGAAGAGGGAGCAGATGTGTGTGCGTTCTAGGTGGGAAGGAGGTGTGGAGACGGGGAAGTCCTAGACAGAAAGTGAGCAAACCAGCCCAGAGACCCAGGGAAACCTGCAGAGACCACCAGCAGTCCATGAAGAATGCCAGAATGTCCAGGAAGAGAGAGGTGGAGCCCACAGTGTGGTCAGCGTTTGTCGAAAGAGGAAAGGGGTACAGAAGGTTAGAAAAAAACACACATATTGGGGATACCATTTGTTTCTACCAACTGGGAATCACTGTGGGCGACAGGAACATGGTGGACACATCACAGCAGTACACAGGAGCCTGGCCAGATGGCCGGAGGAGGGTCTGGAGCTGTCTGAGCATGTTCCTGTGGGTGACACCTGCGTCAACATCAGACCCGACTTCAGAGAAGCACTCGTGTTGGAGGATTCCCAGAGCAGCGTTTCCCGTGTCTCCTCCACCACAGTCCCCTGGCGGTTTAGGACTCGGCTGACTGTCCCACCCACCCCAGGGCTTTCAGTTCAGTAGTTCTGGGGCAGGACCTGAGAGGTCACATCCCTGACTGGTGTACAGGAGTTCTTGTTGGTCCAGGAACTTTGCTTTGAAAGCCACTATCATGGCCGATTGTAATTCTGGAGGTCAGAAGGCCAGGTGAGGGTGTCCTCCCCGGGAAGCCGAGAGATGAGGCCATTGAAGGGCAGTGAGACAAGCATGCAGAGGGGAGACTTTGAAAGGTGGGACCCGGGTATCAGTGGCATCAGCGGGGGTGGGGGGGTGGATGACCCATTAGATCAGTGTGTTCACACCTGGCTGTGTGGGTGGCAAGAAGAAAGTCCAGAGGCAAACGGTCAGCCAATGGCGGTTTCAAATGTCTCTGACTAATGTCTTTCACATAAATAGGAGAAACTAGTTTGGAGCTCAAAGGAGAGGTCTGGACTAGGGTGTAGGGGAGCTTATAGCCATTTAGTGATGCATTTCTGTATCCAGGTAATTGATGATTAATTTTCAATTCATGTCATTGCTTTCAAATAATACAATAAATTATCATGACCTCTTGATATGTGTTTTAAGCACTGAGTATTCATAAGTAGTCCAGAAAATGTCAAATAAAAATCCTCCAAATTTTGCATTCAACTGCTAACCACCTTAACATCGCGATGATTTTTACCAACGAATGTGAAGTACCCACGTGGCGTGTTTATACATCCAGGCTTGCTCTTTGGGGATAAACCAGGTCATCTCCCATAAGCACCACGATGGGAAATATATAATTTGTATTTTATTGTTTTTATTAATTATTATATTCTGTACAGACTTCTATTAAATAACACAATGAATAGATGATGTTGCAATAAGCATCACTTTTTCAGCTTTTTACTGACACTTTAAATATCAATTCTATTATGATAAAAATATATAAATTTTATTACAGATTAGAAAAAGTAAAGTATAAATTATAAATAAACAAAATACATCCAAGTGTTATTATGCGAAGATTGGCAAACATCATTCCAACACAGCATCTGTGACTTCGAGCCCTGCAGGTTTGCGTTGTATCAGAAGACAGTTTTGTAGATTTTTGAGCAGAGGTTTGTGCGTGCGCATTCGCTTGAAGGGAAGGTCACCCCTGCGCCCCAGAGGCGCCTGCCGTGAGGTCTGAGCATGCTGCTGGGTTTGTCACCACCTGAAGGGCCCCTCGCAGGTGGCCCCAGGTGCCTCCCAGCACCTCTCTCCATCTGGGCTGTATTCCTCTGTCTTCTGCTCTCACTCGGGCAGTCACCCCAGACAAGCACCCCTGCCAGCCCTGCCTGAGATCCCCTCTTATTCACTCTGTGGACCTGGGCCCTTCTCTTGGACACATCCCAGTTGTTCACTGAGCTTTTATCACGGTACATTTAATTACTCTCCACCTCTCCCCTGGACCATGAGCTCAAAGAGTCCAAGAAGCACGGCTTTGGGTGCTGGCCCTTCTTTGCCCAATGTGCTACCTCCAACATGACGCGTGAGGAAGGCCTTGCACACCATAGACTCTCAAGGACCTTTGCTGGAAACATGAGTGAATGAAACTGGTTCAGTAACATGAAAAGGCTGAGTTTCCTCCATGCTGAGCTGCATGATTAAAAGATGAGAAAATTCTGCTCTTTTCCTTCCTTGGCTTTTTCTAAGTCTTTTTCCCAGTTTCTTTTCCTGGAATCTATTACTACACCCAAGGGGGATGAGATCCGGATTCTGAGATCCAGCCCTACAAACAAACAGTGGTATTTGTAAACATTTAACCTGACACTGTACTAAAAACATGCGTTGGGATGAACTCCAGTCAGCCAGGAGTCACGGCACTGGGAGGGTTTCTTTGTGCGTTTAAACTGAATTGGGGGTTTCGGGTCCTTGCAAGCATCCCCTTCACCATCCCTGTTTTTAAAAAATTAAAATGTTTTCTAAAATTCTACAAAACTTCCAGATTTGAACCAATTCCTACCTCTCATTCTCCCCTACTGCAAACTCCAGGAGGTCGAAATCCCCCTAGCTTTACTCCCCAAACTTAATTCCCTGCAGTCTAAGCACTGTCTTCCAGTAGTGGTGGAATAGTCAACCATCCAGCTACACTTCAAGCTCCAGCTCGGTAGTGGTGAACCTGTCAGTGCTTAAGGAAGCATGCACCATTCATCCAATTTCAATAGGCTCGCACTTCTTTAGCCTCAGTGGAAACCAGAAGGGCCGCCCAGCAGCCAAGCCCGCAATGCAACCTACAGCTCACTGCCCATGAACTTCCCATCTCAATGCGTGAACAGTGTGAAGAAAAGGTCCAAGCTATGAAGAGCTTCAAGACTGTGCCCTCAGCCCCACACAGGCAAATATTTTTACCTGTGTATTCAGAGCCTAAAAATCAAAAAGTACTTTTTTTTTTCAGTACTGGGGATCAAAACCAGGACCTTTGCTCTGAGGCATATCCACAGCCATTTTCTAAATTTTTAATTTGAGACAAGGTCTTGGTAAGTCACTGGGTTGCCCAGGCCAGACTCAAACTTGTGATTCTCCAGCATCAGCATCCCAGAATGCTGGGTTTAGTGGTGCACCAGCACACTCAGCTGGTAAATGCCTCTTGAATGGTCACTGAGTGAATTAGAGACTCAGAAGTTCCGGTCGCTTTCCCAAGCATTTTACACGCAGCAATTCTTTTGGTGCTGACAGCCCTCTCACTAGATGGCGGCTACTGCTGGGCTTGTTTTCAGATGAAGAGACTACAGACATGAAGCAGCTCGTGTGAAGCTGCCAGCCTGATGGGCTTTTCAGAGTAGACTCAGGCCCCACTCCAACCAGGCCAAAGCTCCAGCACCGTTCTAGGCGACGGATCTCAGTCCGACAGGGGTCCCTGAGTGCCCACACTGTCCCTGAGTGTGCAGGACCAGTCTTCCCAGAAATCTGGGCTTGCAGTCAACTAACCTGGCACATCCCATAATGCATCTAATCGCCAGAGAGTTGGTCTCCTAGTGCATCATCTACACGAAGCTGAGTAAGGAATTGGTAAGAGTAGCACGATATCCAAGACCGAAGGAGAAGGTGGTCTTGTTTGCCTGTGTAGCTGGCTTCCTTGGTGTCTGTGAATGAGATCACAGCTCTTCTCAATACCATGGAGCTACCACACAGCCCTTAGGCCTACACGCACACCTGTTATGGCCGCTGTTTACCTTCCTCTCCAGCCTCCTCCTTGCACCCTGCTGTTGCTCCTTGATAGCCCTCACTGTTCAGAAAATGGAGGGCTGCTGCCTAATCCCCCCAACACAATGACAGAACCTGTGACTTTCAACGAGACTGTGGGGAAGGTTAGCAGAAGCCCGGCACTGTGTGCACAGTGTCTCCAGAATTGGACACTTTCACAGATCCGGGGTCCCAAGCAGACTTCAGCACCCTGTCCAGGTGCCCGTGGTGGAAACCAAGTCTATCCTGGCCCATGGCAATCTTGTTAGCTGTGAACTTCTGAATCCAGACTTCACTCCTCCATGGCCCACAGCGAGGTCCCCTCTCTCCCCAGGCTCACTTCCTTGAAGGAGCCACAGCTACTTCTCTCAGGGTGGAGCCCTTCTCCACCCTCTAGGGCCTAACTCAGAAGGCCTGGACCAAACAATGACAATAATTCACAGAGCGATGCCAAAGTCTGGCTTGTTTGGTCTTAAATGACACCATGTGTGGGAATCCACCCATCCAAGCCCAGAACCTCTGTGCTCAGCCAGTCGCTTTATCTTCCCAATTACACGGAGAGGAAAACATCAGGAATGAGGGTCCCTCGTGCCCTGGTCCACTTTCCATTCTCCCATGCAAAGACTTAGACAAGATTCATTCCCTCTCTCTCTCTCTCTCTGTCTCTCTCTCTGTCTCTCTCTCTGTCTCTCTCTCTGTCTCCACATACTCAAGAATAAGCAGTAATTTCCAGGCACAGAACACTTTAAATCATGATTCAGCGGGGAGAAATCATTGTATATGATTCTGTAAGAACACAATCCTGACAAAGCCCACAATTCACACCACTCCACAGGACGCCGTTCAGCTCAGGGGAAGTGTCTGCTTTTATGGGCCTTGATATTCGCAGCTCATCAAGGACGAGCCAGGTAGTTCCTTCTGCCTTCCAAACCCACCTCCCTCCCCTCCCCTGCTCTCTGTAAGGACAGCAGAACCCGTTGAATGACAAAGGGCTCCCTTGCCCTCTGATCCAGTGACAGTGGGAAAAGCTTTAGTCCTCCCCATCTGCCCTGAGCATCACGTGGCGCGACTCTGCTCCACCTGGACCTGCCTCATCTTGAAAGGCAGCTTTTTCTACCAGCTTTTCCTGTGCCGGCCTCTACTCTGGTCCCAGGGTGGGGGGTGGGCACAGCTCTGATGTATTCACACTGGATTTTTTTCCTTAATTTTTATCAATTTTATTTTAATACGATTTTTTATTTCTACCTTGAACCCAACTAAAGGTAGCTTGGCTCTTTTATTTTTTTAATGGGTCTTTTTTTTTTTTAACAAAAAAGAATTTATTTGAAGGTGGGGAAAGGGGGAAAAGAGAGAGAATAGACATGACAGATGGCTACTCTGGACAATTAGAGAGTATTAAAAACTGAATAACTCCTAGTTAAACTCTTATATTCAGAATAAACAAGCAAATAAGAAAATCAGACAAAACCTTACCTGTAAAACTCAAGAAAAATAATCACAACAGATCATTTCATATCGAGATTCCAAGTATAGCAATAATACTTAAATACGTGGTAACAGATAACAGGATTTCTTTACATAATTTGTTTCTTATATTTCTAGAACTTAGTAGCAAATATCTGCTCATTCAGCATTTGCTTGTAGAATAGATATCATATTTAGCTTTGGGGAAGTATTTTCACTATTTTAGATGAAATATCTTGTTAGTATAATCAGTGAAATGAACTCAACTCCTGTAATCCATGTATTTCAGAAGAATAATAAATACATTGAAAATTATGTTTTCCAGTTTTCTACTATAAATTTGTGGTGGACCTAATATGGTCAACTTGAGCCAGAACGCCCAGCCGGACTGAGTTGGTGTGATGCTGGGCGTACGAGATCCACCTGAGGGTTGTTGCTGATGCAACATAAGGCAGAGTGGGAGCCGTAGCATTGGTGGGCTGTTTCCCAGGAGAAGCTCTGCTTCAGCTGGTTCTTCTGAAGGGAACTCGGCTGTTCTTATCGAAGAAGGAGCTCGGGGCCTTGCTGTCGTCGAGGATGGCTGCTGTTGCTTCAGAGGAGCTCTGGTTGTCATCTCTGCTGTGAGCATCGTATCCTGGCTCCAGCCATCATGTGCAGACACGGACGTACATGGGACAGTGCTGTGGGCTCCCAGCCCTCGATTGGATCTTTTGGGTCTCCAGCGCCTAGATGGACATTCGGCACCTTCTGCATTTGGCTTGTGGATGAATATTGTAAATGTCCCCTATTAAATCTGCTCTCTTATGACCATTGGTTCTGAAAATCTAACTAACACAAATTCAAGTATAAATATTATTTAAGGGATAAGTTGTTGTTGTTATTATTTAATCCAAACCAATCTATTTAATACAACCCTGGACTTCTTGGTTTCCCCCAAATCGGCTCCCATCTCTGAAAGACAACCCTTCATCATCCTAACAGAAGATGCCAGCTCTTCCCTATGGGGACACCGATTGATGCAAGAGCTTCACAAGAACATAGCTGCCTGAGCCGAGTGTGGTGGCACAGGACTCTAGGTGACCGAGGCAGGAAGAGTGGAAGTTCAAGTTCAGCCTGGACAGCTTAGCGTCTTAGCAAGATCCTGTCTCAAAATAAAAATTAAAAAGAAAAAAAAAGGACTAGGGATATAGCTCAGTGTGAAGCCCCAAGTTCAATTCCCAGTGTCACCACAAGAGGAAGGAAGGAAGGAAGGAAGGAAGGAAGGAAGGAAGGAAGGAAGGAAGGAAGGAAAAAAGGAAGGAAGAGAGGGAAGAAAGGATAATAGAACAACAAGACTGAAAAAGCCAGAAAACCGTGACCCAAATTCAAGCAAACAAAGAATCTTCTGATAGTTTCTAGAATATACTGGAAGGCCTGTGTGTCCACACCCAGTTCTCTTCTGTCTCCCCTGACACTCTCTTCCCTCTGCCATAGTTGGACTTTTGTTCCCAAACACAATAAAGAGAAGTGTCTGAAGGGAAACAATACAAGCCTTGGCTCCTACAGGCAAAATATATTATTATACTTGTTTTCCTATGACCTGGAAAAGAAACAACGTGAAGAGAGGGGGAATTTTATTATTACAAGCTGGACAACCTCCATCATGCCCTTTCTAGGCTAATGTTCAGGGCTTATTGCTTTAGAGTCTTTTTTATACGGAACATTGGCCACAGGCATATTTCTCCCTTTATAACTACTTGCCTTGTATATATTATTAAATGTTTAACCATAGACTGGGATGCTATTGTATTTTAAATTTTAGTGTTTCTCAAATGATTTGAAACTCTCCATTTAGAGCAACATTAAAAGACAGCACAGATACAGTAATTATGGTCATTTTAACTGAAGAAGGGCAATTCTGTCTTTCTAATGAACTCCCCCATTGGGGGTAGGGAGCTATGGGTGATCTTGGGAAAATATTTAAGAGCACCAGATGTCAATAGAGAGATTCATGCAAATCAGAAGTTGGAGACACTATGGGGAGAGGGAGCTGGAGGCTGCCTGGGCGTGTGGTCATCTGGGATCTCTGCGTCCTGTTTGAAGATGGGCTTTCCTTTCTCGGCTCTCCTTTGTTCCTCTGTGGCACCCGCACGTGGAGAGCAGACAAAGCAGAATGAGAAGGGGCAATCCGCAGTCGGGTCCCCGCTGGCATCTTCAGTGTCCCAGAAAAGGGTTAGACACAACAGTGCTAAAAACACCCTGAGTATTGACTTCTCTTTCCTGGGCAATAACTTTGGTGGTTGGCTCTACTCTGCATCCGCTCAGCTGGGCCCGGGGTGCCCACATCATGCTCTATTCTTCTATAGTTTCCCTTCTCTTGATTGTGTTTGGCACAAAAATCTAACTGTAGCATAAGGAAGAGGGAGTCAGGGAGAACTGGATGTGGAAACGCAGGGCTTTCTGTAGTCTGTAGAAACTACCAGAAGGTTCTATTCTGCATGTGTCCAAGGGTATGTCTTTGGGTGTTTCCACATGGCAGTGGTGACCTCGGAACTGTAGATGGAGTGCTACGAGTGGACCTGAGCCTCACAGCATCTCCCAAGGACCTGGACAGAAGCAAAAGCAGAGGAAGGAATGCTGGTCCCATTTTGCTTCCATCCCAACTCAGAGCTGGAGCCTCTCGCCCCGGCCTTCCCGCCATCCTTGGCCTGAACTCACACCCTCCAGAGCTCCCTTTTGCTCAGGTTTGCAGGCAGGCACCAAACCACAGTACCAACTTCCTGCATCTTCAGCTTACAGATGGCAGGTGGGGGCCCTCTCACACCTAAAACTTCTTTTACACACCTAAAACACACATGTGGAGGTCCCACTGGTCCTGTTTCTCTGGAGAAGGCCGACTGAAATGGAACTGACACGACGGTTTCTCCATTTGTTTCAAGACCCTGAGACCTCTTGGTCACTGGCAAGGTCACTTCCTTCCTCCTGGGCCTCCACTGAAGTGAGGAAGCCGCACACCTTTGTCCTCATCCTTGCCACAACCTGCTCCTGCTATGCCAGAGGAAGAGGAGGGGCAATGACAAGAGTCCAGAACATTCTCACCAGGTAGGACTGTGGACTCTGTTGGCGACACAGAGGAGGGCCTGGCCAGAGCGAGCAGGACCTAGACTCTTCTCTGCAATGCTGCTTTAGCTTAAATGGATTGCTTACATTTTTTCTGAGCTTCCTCAACTGAGAAAATAGAGATGCTATCGATGATATCTACACCACTGAGTTGGTGTGAGAAGTAGGCGAGCGAATAAATATACACTACCAGGCACAGTGGCGCGTACTTATAATCCCAGCTGCCCCAGAGCAGAAGCAAATTCGAGCCCAGCCTGGGCAACTTAGTGGGACTCTGTCTCAAAATTTTAAAAAAGGGCTGGGGAGGTAGCTCAGTAGCCCTAGGTACAATCCCAGTACCACCAAGAAAAAGAGAATAAACATGCAGGTGTCTGGTACGAAGAGTGCCAAGAGGAGCACGCTGTCATTTCACAGCGTAAGGTCGGAGAGTGTGATGCTTCATTCCAATATTCCTTTTTCTTCCTGTTCCATGAGATGCCTGCCATTCGCTCCTGGGCATCTGCTGAACATTTGTCCCTTAGCAGAGCTCCTAGGAGGATACCACTTGCGTCTCCATGACAGGCTCCAGGCAGGACTTCCACTCTTGCTCCAGCCGCAGCACATCTGGAGAGGGATGAGGGAAAGCCGGACAGAAGGGAATGTCGGTGGGAGAAGCAGGGAGCCCAAACCAAGGATGTGTAAACAAATGAACTACCTTAGGAGACGCTAATTCACCTGCAGGAAAGAAAACTAAGGCAACTCACCAAGGCCCAGCATCAGGACAGTAATGATCAGCTGGTGCCGAGTTCCTGCTCTAGACCAGGAATGGCTCTGGGCCTTGTACACACCCCCTCGGTCTCCACAGTGGTCCGCATTTGACACAAAAGGAGACCAAGGACAAGAGAGAAGTGGACTCTGTCCACCTGCAAAGCCCTCCTGCCCCTCGGAGCTAAATGCCTGCTGCAGAAGAGAAAACAAGCCCATTCCTCCTGGATCCCAGGCGTGTAGCCAGGAATGGGTAGAAACGCAGGAAGGTAGATTTCCGCTCGCCATCAGGAAGCCTCCAAAGCACTGGGCTTGTTCCCTCGTGGAAGGTGTCGTTTGCCTTTGTAGACTGAATTCTCCACCATTGTGGATACTAGAGTCTTGTGTGGAAGGGGGATTTTGTGAGGAGAGCTGACTTGCAGAAGTGCCCCCGCATTAGATGCCTCATTAGGCTCCTTCCCACACCTGAAGTCCATCATTGTGAAATGCTCCTTTCCCAAGTTTGGAGGACAGAGAGTGACCTTTGCTTCCCTTTCTTAGTCTCTTCTAACCACTGAACAGTCTGTGGTGCCTTTTAGTGTCGCTCTGAGCGGAGGTTTCCAAATCGTCTGAGTTTCCCTCAGAGGCCACCTCTAGCCCCGCCACAAGCTGAAGGACCATTCTGTCTGAGCAGTGGCCATCGTCCTGCGGCTGATTCCTGCCCCTGGGGCCAAGCGCGACCTCCTCTCGGAAGCGTCTTGAGCCCTAGACAGGCTCTGGCCCTCGTGAGCAGCATGCCTTGGAGCCTCTCTCTTGCTTGCTATCGTGCATTTGGGGTGGTAATTCAATATCTCACAAAGGCTCCGCAAAGCAGAGCGAAACATAAACTATGAAAGAACCCGACCTTTTTGCACACAAAACCTTAAAAAGACAGCCGGCCCCAGTGTTTCAAACATCTCACAAAGTTCACATTGTATTGTGGAATTATTTTTAATGAAGCTGTTATTATGCTACAAGAATGCAATAAAACATCTGAAACCTGAAATTTCCCATTTTTATCACCTCCTGTAAATTTTTCAAAAGGGCCAAAATGATTTGTTTCAAAATGTGTACAGGAATAATTGGATGGAGACTTTTTGTGCCAGCTTTCCATTTGGAATGAAATCTAGAGACTGTTACTTCATAAACCACTGAAAATCTGAGCACAAAATGAAAAGGGCAAATATTATGGGACACAAATATAATCAAACATAACAGACCCTGGAAGGAACCACTGACTGACCACCAGGGCGTGGTCAGGACAGGGACCTCGTTTATACAAAAAGTACTCACACATAATCGGCTCTACCTCTGGTTAAGAGAATTGTGACACACACGAATTTCTGTACGTGAACACATAACACGAAATGCTGATTCTGCCTTGATTAATTCTCCAGCAAAGTGTTATTCTGGTTATTCACCTTAATCACATACCACCTCCCTTAATTTTCTTTTCCAGTCACAAATATGGGCTAATCCTTGTTATAAACCGGCCAAAAACTGACTCCTTGGATGCTAAGCAAGTGCATTTTAGCTTATACACACTGTGTGTAAGAAGGTGATGTAAGACATGATTTCTTACAATAGTCCTGCCAAATGGCCAGATATTAATCATACTTCCCAGCGTGCTAGTAGGTAGGAAGATATTACTTATTCCATAATTTCAGATTTAATTTTCAACTCACACTTCTCTTCAAGCCATTCTTGAGGATCGGTCACTTAGGGACCTGGCAAAGCCACCTGCACCACAAATCAATTTCTGCATTCGCTGACGTCCTGGGAAGAGCTTTCTTTTCCGTCAGTGGATCCAGGTCGTGCTCTCTCATGAGCTGCTCCCGGCATTAAATAGAGCAGCTCCGTCTGCCATCTGGTTCTGGGAGTAGAGAGCACGTTCTGTGTGAGAATACAAAACCGACCTGCCCCGTTGTCTAGACTTCCAGTCTTTCCAAGGATGCCATCCGTCTCCTCATCCATTCCAAAAGAATGAAATTTTAGAAGGGCAAAGATGGTAAGGAGAGGTGAAATATTCAGGATCTTATTTAATATGTTAAGTTGTTTTAAAGAACAGAGGCATTGGAATCCCTTTTTTTTTAAGAGTTCCACCATCCCCTGGGAATCAACCTAATATTGTTTTTTACTGTGTGTCAATTGAGCTCTTTTTCAAAAAACACAATAGGAAACACGGCATATGGGAACAGCTGCTGCAGATGTTGGTGGTTAAAACTATCCAACTTTCCCTGGATGATCTGAGGCGAAATCTACTCCCCTTGGTAGCAGCTCCAAGCTCAGAGCTTTATGCTAACTTACCAGATCAAATCACAACTGGAAAAGTAAGAGCATAAAAAGTCACTAAGACAAGCATGAGTTTGACATCTCTTTAATTGTTCTAACTCAACTTATTGCCTTCCAACAAAATGAGTTCGGGGTTCAGTCATGGAGTTGATTTTTTTCTTCTATTTTTGTCCCTTTCCATGAACAACAGAGAACCGAAACCACGTGGAATGAGTGCTCCCTGCCCCTGCTGCTGCAAAAATTTTCAACTGACTCTTTTTTAAAACACTTAACCTCATGAGAAGATTTTCTTAAAGAAGATGTCCTGTCTTTGTCTCACAGAAATGAATAAAATGAGCTTCCAATAGGGAAGAAAAGAGTATTCTCATCTCTATCATGTAGAAAACTACGGAAATTGAGGCCAGCTGTGTGCCTGCATCAGAATGGAGCTGAGAACTGGAAGGATACGCTGTGATTCCAGAGCTAAATGAAGCTTTAGTGAGAGAACATCCTCCTTCAGAACTCGCTGCATGGGTGACCCATCAGTGTTGCCTACACGGTCCCCGTAGATCCCGAGTCCGAGCCAAGCAACATGCTGACTGTCTGCTTCGTGTCCTGCCTCTGAGCTGAGCGCACTCTTCCCACGGGAGAGCAGCTGTGGAACACGCACTCTCACTCCTGCGCAAAATGGCCTTGTGCCAGTGCACGCACGTCCTGGCCGGGTGGCCAGGTGGAATCTTCCCCCTCCTTGAGTGACTCTGGACAAGTCGCTTCCTGATATCGTCAAAACCGACCAGCTCTACACAGCGTTGCTTTCCACTCTCTTCAACAGCTCGGGCTCAAGCTCCTAGAGGGCCAGCAGTGGGAAGGAGAGAGAGCTGATAATTAACTGCTAATGACACCTGCGTCAGTGCAGCCCAAGGCTCAGGACGCAGGGGACAAGTTTCAACCAGAGTTGTCTGCCCCTCTGCATAACAACTCATCCCACCTTTCTCCAGGGTACTGTCAGTCTGGAAATGCAGAATTCTACTATTACACTTCTTTCAGTAAAGCATTTCACTCACAAGGGCAATCAATCGACCAATATCAATCTTACGCTATTAGCTTTATTTACATTGTAATTCAGATGCAGCCAGAATCGCTTCTGTTTCCTCCATTACATTTCTATGCATAATAATGAAAAAAAAAACACCCAAAAGGTTCTGTCGTGCGCATTAGGAAATCTGATTTATATGATCGTAATTTTTCCTGCGTGTATTATAATCACCAGGACGAACTTCTCATAAACTCTGTGGTTAAAATAGAAGCCGCGCCTCTTCTGAGTGCTAAGTCGTGGTGGTCTCTCCCTGTGACAAGACTACTTTCAGTCTCTCTGGGACGCCCAGTGGGTGATTTGCTTGCTTACCTCTAGGGGGAGCTAAAGCTAACAGCAGCGACCCAGGGCTGCGAGGGAAAAGCCGGGAGCAAAGGCGGTGAGGATGATGGCCAGGCGAGGTGGAGGCCCGCAGAGGAGAGGCAGTGGAGGGGGAAGGCAGGGGAGCTTCGCTGGAGCTGGGGGTGCGCAGGGAGGCGCCATCGGTTCCTTCAGACTGCTCATCAGGGGTCTGATAAAGAAGCAATGGCCCCGTGGCAGTGTCCTGCCATAGCAGGGGGCATGGACTTCCACTGTCTGGGACAAAGGGAGTGTGCCTCTGTTTGTGCCACAGATGACAGCAAGGGAGGTGAAGTCACGGCTTCCTGATGAGAGCAGGGATGGATGGATGAATGGACTTGTGGTACAGGAGATTGAGCCCAGAGCCTTTGCACTAGTTATAACCCCCCTCCCTCTGTATCTTTTATTTTGAGATAGGTTTTCACTAAATTGCTTAATTGCCAAGGCTGGGCTTCAATTTGCAATCCTCCTGCCTCAGCCTCCCAGAGTACTGAGATTACAGGTGTATGGCTCTCTTTCTTTCTTTCTTTCTTTCTTTCTTTCTTTCTTTCTTTCTTTCTTTCTTTCATGCTGGAGTTCTAACCGAGGCCTCATGAATGCTAAGTATTACCACTGACCTACACATCCCCTTCTGAGAACAGGATTTTTAACCTACTGATAAGATCTGTGTTTTGTTTTCCTACTTGATATCTTTCGTGCCTTGTGGAGACAGAGCAGGGGAGATGGGCCCCTGGACAACAAGGGGACCAAGCCTGGCGACCACACTGCGCCTTTCTGCCTAAACACCCCTCCCAGCAGTAATCTGTTCCCAGAGTCCTGTCTGCACGCAGATCCCCAGCAGGGGCAAAGGTCACTGCGAAGGGGGCTGTGAGTCATCAGGTTCCAGGCTCTCATAGGGAAGAACCTGCTGAAGCCAGCTGGGCCTCTGTCACTCCGTCACTTTGTCCTACCTGTGGGGATGCTGTGAGGAAGAGGGAAGGAAACCAGGAAGGAGGAGACAGGGAGAAGGCCTGGCCATCCAGGAAAAGTTCATACCCAGCTTCCCAGATTCCAGGAGTCAGAAAGTAGGCAGTCTGGCCTATGCCCGGCCCAGAATGTGACCCATGCAGCCCGCTCTGCCACACTCACCTCAGCCTCGCCCTGGGGACACTGGGAATCCTCAAATCACTTTTCACCAGGCCAACGATGTTATTATAAATCAGCCGCATCACAGCTCAATCATATTCTTGGCATGGTATGCATCACTATCCAGTGTTTATATATTCATTCACTTAGTATTTGTTTTAATTCTCTGAATTCTCCCATTAAAATCTAAGTTCCGGGTTGGGGATTTAGCTCAAGTGGCAGAGCGCTAGCCTAGCAAGCACAAGCTCCTGAGTTCGATACCCAGCATCCCAAAAACAAACAAACAAACATGGACTAAAATCTAAGTTCCATGAAACTGGGAGTTTTATCTATTGTTACCACTGTGGACCTAGACAGTAATCAAGGGAGGACACTGTAAATGGTTGCTATGTGAATAAAGGTTTTAGTTAAGAAAGCTTCCTCTGGCCATTGTTTGGATAATGGACTCAGGAGAGGGGCAGGGTGGAAATAGAGCGAAGCCGTGACCAGGGCAAGCAGGAGGAAACATGCAGTCGTTTTTCTCACATCCACACCAAGAGGGGCTGTGCTATCAGGGCCAGGAAGTGAGGGGCGGAGCCGGGGCTGAGGTCCTAGACCAGGAACAGGGGTACAGGGCAAATCAGGAATCAACTGGCAGGTGAGGTGAGCTAGAGGTAAACAGAGGCATAAACCAGTGTGCATGGCAGGCAGGGGGCGAGGAAATCAGAGGATATGACGCTGTTAAAGGCAAGGGCTGAGATCCAGTGTCAAAGAGAAACATTGACTGCAGCCGGGCCAGGCCCCGCTACACGCCCCACCACAGCTCACACCCCACTATAGCAGGACACTCACGGGCCTGGGCTCTCTGCTGAGTCCCGCTCTGGTAACTGCCCTCAGCCGCAGAAGGCCACAGTGGCGACTCTCATGCCGTCGCCTGGGGTGGCCCACATGCAGGGCCTGGTGGTGCAGATGAGTCACAAGGCCTGGCTGTTGCCTCCCAGAAGGACAGCTCTGGAAGGCCACCCCAGCTCAAGGTCCCAGCGAGACTGGCTGCAGCAAAGACCAGCTCCATCTTCTCCATGCTGCTTCCACTCCCCCTTTTTTGGGTATAGGTGCTGTTATGGTTTAGATCTAGAATGTCCCCCCGAAAGTCTCGATGTTCGAAGGCGGGTTGTGAAAGGTGACTGGATCACCAGGACTAATCCACTGATGAGTTCATGGCTGAACATGCTGTTAGGAGGCGGCCTTGTTAGAGGCCATCGCTGTGGGAGTGACTGGGAAAGGCATATTCTTGTGCTCTCTCTCCTCCCTCTCTCTCTGCTTCCTGGCTGCCATGAGGTGAGCAGCTTTCCTCTGCCGTAATGTTTCTGCCTTGGAGCCAGCTGACCATGGACTGCATCACTGAAACTCTGAGCCAAAATACGCCTCTCCTCCTTTAAATTGTGGGTGTCAGGTAGTTTGTCCCAATGACAGGAAAGCTGACCTTGTCCAGTGTCAAGTGTCCCTGGAAAATGTTTTAAACCTAAGTCTATTTGCAAGAGAACTAGACTTGACCCCATCGGTACCCGGGAACAATTGGAGGAAATGGACCCTAAAATGGAATGGTAAGTCTGGGTTGTTCTGCTACCAGCTAAAAATGAAGACCTGTCCTTGGAGCCCAGTGAATCGCTGTTCATCTACGCTAGACAAGCACAATTGTCAAAACGTTTGCTGGTGATGCACTCAGAGAGGCTGTGCGTGGGAGAGAAAGCTTTGGTGGATGCAGTATCCCCAGCTTTCCAGAGATTCAGAAAAGGAGCCCATTATGAGAACAATGGACTTGATGCTTTAGAGAAAGACAATATGAGACTTGGGGCTATGAATCATCCACTGAAAGCAAAGTGTGAAAGTTTGGGAGCCTCTTTGGAAGCATCTGAAGAGATTCTTATTTCCTACAGCAGGAAGATAGAAAAATTGAAGATAAATAAGGTCCAGGACTTAATTATAAGAATAGCAGCCTTCCAAAGAAATTAGAGTTTTGGGAATGACAGGGGCGTGGTTGGGAGGAATGGGACCCGACAACGTGGATGGGAACAGAATATTAAAATTAATCCTTTCAAAACTTTTAAGACCCCACTTGGAGCCTTCTGGGTCTCAGAGGTGGCCCTGCTCTCCCAGTCTGAGGCTGTGCCCCTTTGTGGTTTGACCATGGTGTTTGTGGTATTACAAGACCCCAGTTATACATCAGAAATCTGCGTCATCAGCCATTCCTACCAGACCGGCAGCTAGAATCAGCTAGAACAACACACGGTCAGGAAATGCTGGGTGTGCTGAGGGAAGCAAAGGATGATATTTTTAGGGGCTGCAGGACCAGCCAACACATACTAGCAAAGCCAAGATTGCTTACGGACTGGCCTCTGCGGTAATGGGGCAAAATGAGTGAAACACACGTTGGGTAAGCCTGGGTGTATTAGTACAGGGACAGACCGCTGTGACTCGCCAGCCCAGCAAGGACCCTGAGAGACAGTTTTAGCACACTGCTTGGACGTCTCTGGGATCTTTGGAGAAAATTATCGCCCACACTAAGTAAAGTCGATATGCCAGAACTATTTTACTAGATAATAGGAGAAGAGACAAATAAACCTTATTGCCTGAGCTAGTTTTCTGACCTGGAACCCACTAATTAAAGGACAAATCCTCAGTGCATGAACACAGTAGCGATGGTCGTGCAGTAGAGTAAGGATTCCAGTGTCCTTTGCCAAAATGGTCTGTGGCCATGTATCTAGGCAACCACACGATGGAAAAGCAGAGTACTCAAACATTTGGAGGGATGTTGGGCATGGGATCTGAGTGGGCATTCAAACCCAGAGAACTCCGGACTCCCGAGGGGCTGCCTGCTGGAGTGTGGCATATGTGGCCAAGTAATAAGAAGAGCTCCGGCCCAAGGCTGCTTGACGATGCTCAGCTGCATCCATGACCCACCCAGGGATCACCTCCCTGCTTTGCAAGCACACCAGTGAAATGGATGTACCGCGGAGGCGGCAGAACACATGCATTAGTTCCTTGGCCTCTGAGCTAAGAGCTCTCATAGTTGGGTAAGCCAAATGAAAAACTGTGCCACTTCCCTTGGGCCAAGACAGCAAATAAAAAATATCACATCCCCGCGGGAATGGCAGAGATCAGTGCCATCCTAAATGATACGGGTGGGTGGGCCCTATCGTATCCCACTTAGACCCCACGTATTCCCGTTTAGGCCCCAAGATAGTCAGATGCTGGAGCATGACAGTGGACCAGGCCAAAGTTAATCAAGTAATAACTCCAATCGCACATGTTGTCCCAGATGTGGCATCTTTACCAGAGCAAAGTAAGGAAGATCAGAAACAGTTCACATTTACTTGGAACAGAAAACTTCCTGCAATCGTAATATTACAGGGAGGGACCGTCACCTTGGCACTCGCTACAGAACATCGTGCTGGCCCGCTACATCAGCGACAGACGGCGGGCCAGATGGAGGAAGCCATGAGAAGGCGCGTGCACACCTGAGCATTGGCGGTGGCCTCCATGAGGCTGCAGTATCGGTGAAGACTCAGGGATGCTGCGGCCTGAAAAAGCTGGGGCTTTTTTCCCAGGGAAAGAATGAAGTATCCTTCCTGGCCCAGCACTAGAAAGGAGGCACAACGAGAGCCTCTTCAGCTGCTAAAGATGGCACCTTCCATCCCTACTGTCCCAACCCACTTGCTGGATGACACTCTGGGATTGCTACTGGGCTCTGCCAGAGGAACAGCAGCTGACCATGATACCAAAGTGTCCGGCGGTCAAACTTCTCATTTTGAACTGAGCCCAACTGCAGTGCAAAGCAGGATGGAGCAGTACATTAGGATCAGTATGAGCAGGACTAAAGGACAAGTGACTGGCCTATGTGCTGTCACCCTGTGGCACTCGAGTGTCTCCTTCGGGTCACTCCAGTGACTGGATAGGGCACAGGGCTCATAACCATCGGACAGGGCAGGGTGGCTGGAGTCAGGGTTGGCTGATGAACATGTTGCTCGCTTTGAGGCACCAGGTAAAAAATGGGCTGCTGCGTCATGCAGGTCAGCTCAGATACCACACAAAAGGAGTCCCTAAAGCGGAATTCTCGCAGTGGGAGTGTTGGGGACTGAACCCAGGGCCTTCATAATGAGCTATAGCCCCCGTCCTTTTTATCTTATTTTATTTTTTATTTTGATACGTGGTCCCATTAAAATGCCCAAATAGGACTTGAATGTCTGATCCTCTTGCCTCGGCCTCCCACGGTGCTAGGATCACAGGTGTGTGCCACCATGCCCTACTTAAATTTCACTTCTGTGAGTTCAAATGTATTAGATTCCATGTATAAATAAGATCGTGCAGTGCTGATCCTTCTATGTCTGGCTTACTTACCAAGTCCTCCAGTCTCATCCATATTGGCACAAATGATAAGATCTCTTCTTTTTAAAAGCTGAATAACATTCCATTGTGTATGTATTACCTCTGTCCATCTGTTAATGGACACTTATGTTGACCTTTTTTTCTGTTTTTTTGAGACAGGGCTTTGCTGTGTAGTTAAGGCTGACCTTGAACTCAGTATGTAGTCTAGGATGGTCTCAAACTCACAATAATCCTCCTGCCTCAGCCTCCTGAGTACTGGGTTAATTTTATATCTTGACCGTTATGAATAATGCTGCAGTAAACATAGGAATGCAGGTGTCTCCTCAACATACTAAGCTATACTTTGGGGTATAAACCCCAAAATGGGGTTGCTGGATTAGATGGCATTTCTATTAAATTTTTTTGAAGAATCTCCACGCAATTCTCTATAATAGCTACACGAATTTATATCCCCACTAACAATGTACATAGTTCCCTTTTGCCACATCCTCACCAATAATTTACCTCAAATCTTTTTGCTAATAGCTCTCCTAACAGGTGTGAGGTGAAGCCACAGTGGTTTTGACTTTCATTTCCCCAATGATACATGATGTTGAACATTTGTATTTTTTTCTTCCCCCTCCTTCTCCCCCTGCTCCTCCCTCCCCGCTCCTCCCTCCCTGATCCTCCTCCTCCTTCTCCTCCTCCTCCCCCTACTCCTCCTATCCCTGCTCCTTCTCCTCCACTTCTTCCTCCACCTCCTCCTCCTCCTCCTCCTCTTTTTCTTCTTCTTAGTGGTGCTGGAGATTGAAGCCAGGGCCTCCCACATGACAAGCCCTCCCTCTACCACTGAGCTACATTTCCAGCTTTATTAGTTTTCTTCTTAAAAATGTTCATTCCAATTATCTGCCTATTTTTAATCGGGTTATTTATTTTCATGCTATTGAATTGTTTGAAGCCCTTATGGATTTGGGAGATCAACCCCTTCTCGGATACACAGATTACGGATATTTTCTCTCATTCCACAGATTATCGCTTAACAATGTAGGTGGTTTCCTTTGCTGTAGAGAAGCGTTTTAGTCTGACGCAATCCCATTTGTCTACATTTTCCTTTTGTTGACTGTGAAGCCTCAGCCCCTCAAAAAGCTTTTTGCCTATCTTTTCTTCTAATTGTTTTAGGATTTCAAATCACACGTTTAGATTTTTATTTTCTTTTGAGTTAACTTTTATGTGGTATGAGATAAAGGTTGAATTTTATTCTTCTGCCCATGGGTACCAAGTTTCCCTAACATCAGTTATTGTAGATTTCTTCATGGGGACTTCTCGGTACCTGCATTGAAAATCAGTGGCTGTAAGTGGGCGGCTTTACTGGTGCTCTTTCTTCTGTCCCCTTGGTCTCTGTGTCTGTTTTATGGCAGTGCCACTCGGTGTGGGCTGTGTCTTTGTTGTGGATTTTGGAATCAGTAGTGTTGTGATGCTTCTCTTCCTGTCACTCAGACTGCTTTATCTATTTGGGGCTTCCATGGTTTCATGCAAATTTTAGGATTATTTTCCTATTGATGTGATAAAATATCTTTACAATTTTGATAGGGATTGCATTGAATCTGTAGATCTCTTTGGGTAGTATGGACATTTAAAAAATATCAATTCTTCCAATCCTTAAACATGGGACATTTCTCCAAGAATTTGTGTTTTCTTCAATTTCTTTCCCCAGCGTTTTAATGTCTTCAAAGTAAAGTTCTGTCTCAGTTATTTTTCTCATTGCTGGGGCAAAATACTGAACATTCACAACTTAAAGAAAGAGAAGTTTATTTTGGCTCACTTTCAGAAGTATTGGTCCTTGTGTGATGGGTGGAGGTACTTGTGTGGCCTGCGTGGTGGAAAGCTGCTCACATCACGGTGCACAGAAAGTAGAGAGAGAAGGCTGGGAGATGGGAAGGAGATAAACTCTTACAGATCAGACCCCAGTGACTGGCTCTGACCAGACCCTATCTTCTACCATTACATTTACCTACAGCACCCGCCGTGAGTGCGTGAGGCTTTGGGGAGACTATATATAAACCATAACTAAGTCTTTTGCTTTTGTGGTTAAATGTATTTCGAATTTTGTACCACTAAAATGGGACTGTTGGGGTTGGGGGTTTAATTCAGTGGTAGAGCACCTGCCTAGCAAGCGCAAGGCCCTGAGTTTGATCCCCAGCAGTGCTCCCCTAAATGGGACTGTTTTCTCGATTTCTCTTTCTGATAATTCATTGTTAGTGGAAGAAATGAAAGTGATTTTTGTATGTTGATTGTGTATCCTTCACCTTTTCCAAATTCAATGATTAGTTTTAACAGTTTCTTTTGGAACCTTTAAAGTTTTCTATACATAAAAAAGTTGTCATCAAAAACAAAAAAGATAACAAAGAGCAGAATCTCTTTAACTGAGTGGCTACTGGACTGTCTGATGATTTCTCAGTAGCAGCAGTGGAGGGCAGGAGACTGAAGAGTGATGACCAGACAATAACTGTGAAACTAAAATTTTAGACAAATGAAAATATCTTTGAAGAACAGAAGCAAAACAAAAATATTTTCAGACAAAGACTGACAGTTTTCACTGGCAAACTTTCACTGTAAGGAAAGCCCAAGGCAGAAGAACGTGACTCAGAACACCTGAAATGTGAGAAGAAAGAAGGGCAGAACAGTAGTAAATAGGTGACTAGGAAACTGGCAACATATAAAAGCAATGCTAAGGCAGAGCAAGAAAAACTTTAAAGAATGAATGAGTTTTATAAGGACTTAAGTCCTCCAGGTGTACAACAAAGTTATAAATTAATTTTAGACCTTGATAATTTAAGCACATATAACTGAACTTCTAAAATTTCAGTCTTCGATTTTAACTGGAGCATTTTCTGCACTCATGCTTAGTTAACAAATTAAACCTTAAAAGTGAAAGGCAAAATTTTGCAACATTAAGAGAAATATGGAAAATATTTATTATCTCAAGGTAGGGAAGGATTTTCTAAAACAAGACACAAAATCCACTTATCACAAAAGACAAGATTGATAAATTGGGCTATGTTAAAGTTAAGAACATCTGTTGATCAAAATATGCCATAAAGAAAATAAAAATTCAAGGCATAAAGTCACTGAAGGAATTTTAAATAAGCATATAATATAATTAGTGCTACAGGCTATAAAGAACTCCTATCACTCAACAAGAAAAGACAAACAACCAAAAAGATGTAAATTGGAATTGAACAAAGATAAATCCAAATTCCCAATAAACATAAGAGAGTCAACCCTATGAGCAACTTAGGAAATGCCAATTAGAACCACAGTGAACTAGCTTTTCATATTCAACAGGTGAAAAGTGTAAATGTCTGATAATACTAAGGTTGTCAGTTACATGGAGCATTGGGAATGCTCACAGAATGCTTTGAACAGTTTACATTTGCATCATTTAATTAGATTAAAAATGTAGAACCTTTTTACCTAGCCGACCAATTCCTACAGAATCTCTTAGGTGTAAAATATGTACAATGATATTCATTGATGTATTATGTAACAAAGAAAAAAACCAAAAAAATCTAGAAACAATGCAAATATCCTTCAACTAAAAAGACGTAAGTAATCCAGATATATTCAAATAATACATTACTATACATTGAACATAACTCAGCTAAATACACTAATGCAATAAAATCACAATAATATAGTTTGAGCAAAAACAAAACTAGTCTTAGAATGCATAAATAACATATTTTATTCAATAACCTAGAAAATGTGTAGTTTGGGAGGGAATAGAGAAAGGATTTTTAAAAGCATAGAGATGATTATCACAAAATTTAGGGACGCGATTGTATCTGTGGGCAAGACAGAGAGAGACGATTTGTAAGTGTCAATGAAGCGACTTCTGTGGGGCTAGTAACATTCTAATTTTGACACGGATTTCTAAATACCTCTTTCTTTACATAGTAACTTATGGAAATTCATATTAGTGCATTTGTCTTATCTACTCTGAAAGACACGGCATCTTTCACAACGTAGTTCACGTTTTTTAAAAATGAAAAGTAAATGGTCCGGGAGAGAGAGCAATAAACGTCAAGCTCGTTCTCCAGACATCTCACCGTGAGGTAGAGCAGGGAAGCTACAGTGTCACTAGAGGAGAATGACAAGTCACTAAATCCCTTCAGAGATGGGAGAGAGCAGAGTCTGGAGCCAGCAAAGCTGAAACTGAGGTCGTAAATTGAGAAGCAGATAACTTCAGAAGAAAAGGCCCAAGGCAGGCGAGGCGGGGCACGTGGTGCTGCCCAGGAGACTGGGGACGCCTTGCAGAAAGAGCTGACGCGGAAAACGCAGAACCAGGACGCAGGCAGGCAGAGATCAGCAGCCGATCTGGCGACGGAAGATAAGGGATCTCCCATCTCTTCACTCACTAGTCAAGATCAGCAGCTAGAAGAGAAGGAAGCAGAGGGGGAAAGTGAAAGTTTTTCAAGAACGGTTGACTCGTAGTAAATATCTCAGAAAATACACAGCAGCGAGGTGGAGGAGGAAGTGACCCCTTGAGGTTTGTTGTCTCCGATTTTCCCAGCAACTCTGCTCCCTCGAGCACAGAGCTTTCAGCTCCTAACAGGCAGAGGCGGAGAAGAGCTGCAGAGTACTTGGGTCAGCCAGGGTTGGACGTGGGATGTAATCAGGAATTTGTCATTAATTACTGTGGAAGGAAAAGGATCCAGAAATTGACAGATTTGGCAAGGGAGGAAGGAATTTAAAAGAAAGTGGCAAAAAGGTGTGGTACAATCATAGAACCAGAATTCTTGGGTGAGGCAAAGAATTGCAGAAAGACAAGAGAGCAAGTGAGCCAGAAGAGCTAAGAGGTACACACAACAGGGATGGAATGAACTGACTGCTGGCTGTCGCCTCAACTGGTCACTGTCAGGGAGAGGTCCAGGGGTCCCCGCGGCCACCCTGGGAGGCGGCCTTCCTAGGGATGATGTGCCTAACAGCAGCCTGGGGAGGCCCAGGAGAGCTGAGTCTCGAGGTGGGCGTCCCCTCGGAGCTGCAGGTGGAGTCCTAGGTCTTGAGAACCAAGCAGGACCCCTGTGAGGGCCCCACCAGGTGCAGGAACTAGAAAGAGGCGGTGGACCCCTGGGGGCAGGCGGCCAGGAAATGAGGAACGACGGCCCCCTCCAGGCAGAGTGGAAATGGGGCGGGCGATGCAGAGCTGTCCGAGGCTCTCGCTGCAAGTGCCCATTTAGGATCAGGGTTGGAATGTCAGGCGCCCTCGGGCGCCCGGACTGGAATCTCAAGGCCCCAAGCCGGAAGAGTCAGCTCCGCCTGGACAGGCAATAGCGCACCTGTCCGCGCGGCACAGCGGAGGTGTGCAGCTGGGTGCTCTGCGAAAGGCGAGTGGGAAAAGGACAAGAAGATTTACTTTCTGTGGTGAAAAAGAAAAGGAGACTGTAAAGATCCTGAAACTTCCCACGAACTGGAGACTGTTGTGATAAATAAAAAATTACAGTTCTGGGGAAAAGATGATCTCACAGAATCCGTGTAAAGCCTCCAATAGAAGAAGTAATTTGCATGTAGCAATTTGGAATCCGGAAGCGACTGCAGGATTGCGGTTCTCTGGCATTTCCGATGCCGTGTCTGTCCAGGTGGGTGTTTCAGGAGCGCTGTGTTCTAGGAAACCAGGGTCGCGAGCTGCAGAGCTGGCTCCTTCGCGGGACAGGACACACGCGGCTTGGCCTTCGGGGCCAGCACGCAGTTCCAAGCGCTGAGCTGAAGTGGGGTCAGCGCAGGGGAATCGTGCACCTCTGTACTCTTCACTACTGGGTCACCGCGGTGCCTCCTGCTCACAAAAATCACCTGATTTCTGAAAATAAAAAGAGCTTTTTCACTAAGAAGGGAATTCCTGCTTGTTGGGGAAAACAGAGCAAATACTGAAAATGCTCAAAAAGAAAGTTTAGTTTCGTTTCGACAAGACCACCTCCTAAAAGAACCACAATCGATAGTTTAAAAAACATTTTTCCAGACATCTCTTCTCTTTAGGTATGTACATAAGTATATATTTTTGACCAAAAGTAAAAATTCTCTAAGTATCGTATATTATATACTATATATACTGTATGTGTAGATAGTTTTACAACCTTTCTTTATATCCAAAATGTATGCAGGTATCATTTGTGTTGATACACACTTACGTAATCATTCTTGATGGCTGCCAAGAAAATAAAAATGTAAGATAATGTTTTAAATGAATCCCTTATTTAAGCTAGGTAAACATTGATTTTTTTTTTCTTTTTTTACTATGTATAGAAATGTAGTGAAGCTAAAGCCAGCTTATTTCCTCAGGGTAGATTTCTAGAAGTGAGGTTAGTGAGTTAAAAGGTTTGTGCTTTTAAAAATTTCAAGTATAAAGCCAGGCGTGGTAGTGGGTGCCTGTAATTACAGCACTCGGGAGGCTGAGGCAGGAGATCATCGTGAATTCCAAGCCAGCCTGAGCTATGTAAGCTGTATTATGTACATGTGCACACTCTCCAAGATGACTGTAAAGTACATGTACTAAACATGCACTAATAAAAAAATTAAAAACCTTTGAGTGTACAAATAAAAGTTTATTAAAGGCCAATAAAGGGACCAATAAGAAGTGAGATCCTGTACCAACTCGCCGCAGTGAAGGTATTCATTATGTACTGCAAACACATACAGTTAAAAAAAATTTTTTTTAAAAAAGGTGAGGTCCCCCAGCACTCCAGGAGGCTGATGAAAGAGGTTACAAGTTCAATCTCAGCCTGCCCAACTTAGTGACTTAGCAAGACCCTGTCTCACAGTAAAAATAATTTAAAAGGGAGGGATGTAGCTCAGCACAAAGGGCCTGGGTTCAGTTTCCGTTACTGCAAAAAAAAAAAAAGTGATGTTAGAGATAACGGCAAGAAGAGCAGGCTCTGAAGGGGGAACAACACTGTCCTGGCTCTTGGTCTGAAGGGGCAAGGACAGGAAGGGGAGTCTGCAGACAGCACCCCAGGCCTCTCCCTCTGGGGACCCCTCGACAGGCCTCCCAGCCCCAGTGTGAGCCTCAGGCAGGGCGTGTCCTGTGCGAGCACTTTAGCCAGGAGGAACCTTCCTAGAGGTCATTTCGGTGAGTCACCTTGGAGCCCACAGGTCAGCCCAGGAGAGCAGCCTGGAGAGGGGCAGGCTCTCAGCTAAGCTCCCTGGAAACCCAGGTGCTGAGGGCCGGGGGTAGAGGGGCTCAGGATTCCCGTAGAGCCTGATCAGTTTGCCAAAAGAACACAAAGGTGGTGGCTTAAAGCAACTGGGATTCCTTTCACAGCTCTGGAGGCCACGGTGTGAAGGGAAGGCGTTGGCCAGGCTCACTCCCCGGGCTCTGGGAGGATCCTTCCCTGTGGACCTGAGTTTGTGGCTGCAGCTGCCAACCCCACGTGCCTCCCGCTGCATCCAGGGCCTCTCCCTCTCCTTCCACCACAGAACAGGTGTGGCTGCACTTAAGTCCGCAGCGTCCTCGAGATCCAGGATGAGCTGCACCTCCAGTATCACTCACTAGTGGCTTTTGTTTTTGTTTTTGTGCCATGTAAAGTAACATTCACAGTTCTGGGATTAGGAGACAGAGCCACCTTTTAGGCAACTGCCACTCAACCCACTACAGAGCTCTGAAAACCCACAAAGGTCTCCAGGAGAGAAAAACCCAAAGCACTGGAAAAGCCTCGCGAGGCTCAGCTGTGATTTGGCGTCTGTCACCCCATCACGGTCCACCCTGCCCAGCCCTGGTACAGTCAGAAAGTCGCCCACAGAACAAGGTGGGGTGAGGGCAGACTGGCGACGGAGAACTGTCCAATGTCCAGATGATGGAAGACAACGATGGGCAAAGAGTAGACAAAGAGTAGATGTTGTCACAGACTGAAGGAGATGGGCGGCCTGTGGGACCCTGGGACAGAAAAGGTTTGTGTTGAAAAGCTGGAGAAATCCAAATAAAGTGGGTGCGGAAGGCGATGACACAGTTTGGAGAAATGTGTACGGCTGTGTGAGGCACTAACTTGGGGGACGCCGAGAGAAAGCCTTGCCTGAATTTATACTCCAGCTTGCAGCACTCCTGGAAATCTAAAATCATTTCAAAATAAAAGTAGTAAAGAAAAAATCTGTTGAGGGCTCCTGTTCACTAAAAAAAAAAAATCGAAATGATCTGTGCACTCAAGAAGCTAAATATAGGTCACGACCTGTTTCTCACCCGCAGCCTCTCTTCCTCAGGTGATGTCAATTAGATAAAAGCCACACTCCCGGCTTCTTGGAGAGCCATGAGATGAGATGAAACAAAAACAAAGAGGAGGACATAGTTCCACTGGGACGGAGGCTACATTCACACAGCGCACACACACACCTCCAGCGCAGTGACAAACACAGGCAACACACAAACACCACACGCACACTCATGCAACACATGAAACACACACTCCATACACATGCAAACACATACAAAAGAGCAAAACATACCACGCACACACGCTGTATTCCACGTACACATATACACACTCAGCATAAACACAACCGGTGCTGGACACACTGTCACACACGACATACATCACACATCGTGTGCATCAAACGAGAGTAGATACCTGATGTCTCCATCCACAACAAGAAACGCATGAAAAAATGTGTATGGTTGTAGCACAGCTTCATTCTTACTTCTTGCTCAGAATCTTTGTCCCGCCTTCTGTGCTCCTGTCCCTGTTCCTTCCGGTGTGCTGTGGTACCTGGGGCCCAGGTGCGTCTCCCTTCCCTTTGGAGAGGTGTCCTGCCGCAAGGGACACGCGCGGGCTGGGTGTGACTGGGAGGCCGGTGCTGTGCTGTGCGGCTTGCGGACTCCCAGCCACCCTCCTCTTCTCAGACCTCGTGGCCCGCTCTCCCATCCCTAAGGCTTTTGTTAGCCTCTTTCCTGATTCCCTTTCTAGAAATATTCAGATTCTAGAATCTCCCCACTTCCCAATTCAACTAGTCACGATTGTGCTTTGATCTTCTAACTTCTAAGATTGCTGTGAATTCACTTGACATTGTCTTTTTTTCCTATTCCTGTTTTGGTTTTGAGTTTATTGTTTACACCTTTTTGTTAAAATTACTTTTCCATCATTCTGTTGGGGCTTGGGGAGGGCATGGGGATTGTTAATTACACATTTGGATCCTCTGTGTTTAAACAAAAGTCCCTGTAATAAATTCTAATTGTGGAAAAATGGGAAAGGGATCTGGATAAAAGTAATGATTAAACTTTATTCCCCTCATCTGAGAAAAAGTTTTGCTTTTTATCCAACCCCTAAATTTTTCAAAATAAATGTATACAAGAGCATGTGTGAGCACACTCGATTCCACACCCACCACCCCCACCCTGCACACACTGCAGAGACTGCGAGACCAACCCAGAGCGCAGCAGGGAAGGAAATGATCTCCCGGCACAGGCGGCAGGTGTGCCCAGCACGACGGGTCGCCTGTTTAGGCAAAAACAGCAATAACTTTCCCCACAGACACAGACTGACTTGAGCCCAGGTGACTTCGCATCTCAGCCCGTCTCTAGCTGGCAGAACCACCTTTCAGGAAAAAAAGTAAGCACTGAAGGAGTCAGTTACTTGAAAATGAGCTGGAGTTTCCACTCATCTAAACAAATAAAAAAGCCACAGACCTAATTTCCAAGCATCCTGCGGTGTTGCGCCAGCCCGCAGACCGCTTGGGGGCTGCGCGGCTCTGACGCTTCCGTCTGTGTCCCTCACCACCACTCCCAGCCGGCCTTCCTCTGGGCCGCCCTCAGCCCGCAAGAGCAGGAAGGGCAGTCAGTCCCTGCCTGGGGCTGGTTTCAGTAGTGTTGCATAGAACCGACTGTAGCATTTTAAAATGTTTTTCTCATATAGTAAGCGTAAAACAATCACATCATTTTAATGTAATCAGGATGATTAAAATGTGTGGTGAAATCTTGAATTTTTTAAATTTATCACAGTAGAAGACACGTTGCCTTGAATCCCCCTCAAAATAGTCCCCCTTGCTTGAAACACATTCATCCCATCACTCTTGCCACTTGCTTTTCAACCAGCTCCAGATGCCCTCTTTCATGTGTCTCCGTGAGGTGTGATCTGTTGCCCAACGCCGTCCAACACAAAGGCGCATGCTACGGTTTGTGTCCGGACATCCCCCCAAAGCCTCCTGGTGTCATAGGCGGGGCTGGATCTAGAGCGTGTGATTACTGAGTTAGTCGCTGACGGGTTTGGCGCATTTCTGCTGGGATCAAGATGTGATACCAGGATTAGGGGTGGGAGTGCTACCCACTCTAAGAGACAAGGGACAGAAAGAGGCTTGTCTATCCCCTTGCTTGCACCCCTTGCTTACCTTGCAGCCTTCTGCCCGTCTGCCAGGCCACCCTGCCTCGGACCCAGCTGATTGTGGACTGAAACCTCTACAAACTGAGAGCCAAATAAACTTTTCCTCCCCTAACTTTGGGCGCCGGGTATTTCATCTCAGCAATGAGAGAAAAGTAACTAAGACAGCGCGAAAACATGACACTGAGTCCTCATCCGCCTTCCCCACTGGACCCGGTACCATGTAACTCCTGGCTCTTCCCAAAGTCAAAATGACCGTGACAGGGAAATATTTGGAATCAATTCAGGACCCCATGGCAGCTGGACAGTGCAAACGAAGACACTCCTGAAAGAGGACTCAAGAGCTGCTTCAGAAAGTGGCAAGAAGGAGGGATAAGTGTGTTCAAAGCACGGGGGAGGGTTTTGAGGTGGAGTGCTGGTGATGTGACTTTTATAGTAACAAAATTATTGAATCTAAACACTCGGCATAATTTTTTATCACACCTTATATCAGTATTTAGTTAAAAGTTGGCGATGTTAACATTTGTCTTTACTTCTTAGTGCAATACCTGTTTGCACCTTTTGCCTTCAGCGGTATTCACTTTTCTCGTGGATTTACAAAGTCCCTTGACCTAAAGTCTGATGAGAAGAAAAGCGTCAGTGAAGAAAAGACACATAAAACAAACACGAGACTTCAAGTGAGAAATGGCAAAACCAGTTATAACAAAAGGAAAGACTTACAGAAATGAAGACAAACTGGAAGGTGAGCGAGGGGTAAGCGAAGCTGTTGAGAGCATAATAAAAGTAGCAGAAGATGCAAACGAGAAAAGCAGCTAACTGAAACAGAAATTAAAATGTAGGAGGATCAGAGAAAAGATGAATGAGATCAAAGAATGTAGAGGAAATAATGGACACATGGTTAGATCCTCCCACCTACGACATTAATAATGACGGAATAGAACATATATTTTAGCAGAATTAAAAACACAGAGCTGTCCTAATTGCTTTGAGTGCGTCTCCCAGTTTACGTGCTGGAAACGTAACCCCAACTGAGCTGAGCTGGAGTACGACACCTCGTGGGGTCAGAACCTCCTGGGCGCACGGATGCCACTATCTCAGGAACGGGCTTGGCACCCAGGGAGTGCGTTTCGGATGAAAGGGTGAATCTAGGCCATTCTCCACCCATCTCTCTCTATCTCTGACTCTCTGCCTTCCAGAACTGTAAGACAATAAATCTCTGCTCTTTATTGGTTGTGCAGTCTCAGGTATTCTGGGACAGCAGCACAAAACAGGCTCAGATGCTGACATAAAAATAATACTTGATGATTCACTGTGTCGGAATCCGATAGGGATAAATCCCCCCCTGAGGTTATCTGACCAGAAAGATAAACGGACTCCTCTGAGTGGACCAAGACAGCAAGAGCCATCTGCCCTTTGTTTTCTTCATGGCCCTATTCAAAACCAGAAGACAATGAAGCAGTAATTCCAAGATTAGAAAAACAAGCATCACCAGGAAGAAACCCATGGCCCAAGGATTCTGGAGGCAGCGAAGCTGGCAAACACAGCTATCAGGCCTCAGAGCTTTGAAATTATGGAAACTTGGGGACCAACTGCTATGACACATTCCTGAGGGCCTCTCAGAGTACAAGCCATCAAACCACAGCAACTCCTGGCTCAATGGATGGTGACTGAAGGTCAAGAGGAGAATGTGGATGCCGGTGCACTGAGGACAAAGAGACGACACAACTGACAAATTTACCAGCCTCCAGGAGGAGCAGGAAGGACCAGCAGAGCCACCCAGCACTGCTGGAGGTGGGGCCAGGGGACTGGGAGGAAGTAGGGGCGGGCTGAGTATACGGCTCAGACCTAAATACAGACTGAGTAATGCAGCACTGCTCGTTAAAACAAGTCCCAGAAGAAAGACAAGGAGGGGAAAGAATCTCATACCATGACTGCCATCTAGAAGTATTATTATATTTATAAAAGTAGCCAATGAGACAGAAGTGTACACTTTGAATATAAGCAGAGTACATGAAAACCAAAGGAAGTAGATTATATAATGAAAGAGTTTTTAAAAATACCTTCAGAACTGAAATGCAATATAAAATATTACAACAGGACCTATCGTTAATTGCCAAATGAAAATAGGACTCAGTCACCTTTTAATAGAAAAAGATCTTCAGATCTGATCACACAGCAAAATCCAACTCTAGAGTGTGCACAGGAGACAAGCCCCATAAAAGTGACTCTGCTGGGTTGAAAATTAAAAGATGGGCAAAGTACAACTTAGCAGATGCAAACAGAAGGAAACTGCAGTCCTGATGTTAAAAGGGGACCCGGCAGAATTCCGCCCCAGGCCATTAAATGTGACATGAAATCGTTCCGAACACACCAAGGACCACAGCAGCAATGTTCCCAGAACAGGTCCAGGAGACTGGAAGAGACACAGATGCAGTCACGAGCAGGAAGAGATTTGAATTCACGCCACGAACAGGTGAGCATCTGTAGTTGAACGGTCTGGTGACAGCGATAAACTGGAAGATGTCCTTGGTCATATTCGAGACAAAGGGCTGAACTTCCCATTGTGAAAGTCCTCCTAGCAACAGAGCTCAAGAGATGGGGGGAGGAGACAGGAAGGGAACATAAAACGAGTGAAGCTGTCGCAGACGTGCATCAACTCCCAGTGATGAGTGTGGTCATCATATACTGCAAACATGGACTGGTAAAAACAAGTTTCAAGTAAAAAAAAAGGTTTAGCCTCACTCGTGATAATAAAAAATAGTTATTAAAACTACACCGAGATGCGCAATGTCTCACTAATCAGCTTGGCCAAAATCATCAAGTTGGACAACACGGGCGCGGCGCAGCAGTCCGAGGAAGGCAGCACTGTCTCTCAGCAGGAGGGTGCAAATGGCGCTCCGGCCGAAGAGGCCATGTGGCACATCCACGTGGTTTTCAGGGTTGCCTATGACAGATAATCAGCAGGTTTCGGCAGCTCGCAGGCACAGTAAGAACTTTCTCGACAACGGAGAAACAAGAAGGAGGCCCACGTGAGTAATCCCCGGAGTCTGAGAGGCTCAGGAAGGAGGGTTGCGAGTTCCAGCCCAGCGCAGGCAACTTAGGGACTTGATCAGAGCCTGTCTGTAAAAAGCGGGGAGGAGGGTGGTAGACGTGAAAGCCCTAGTTCAATTCTCAGTATTACAGAGAGACAGGAAAGAAAAAAGAGGGAAGGATGGAGAGAAGGAAAGGAGGGGAGGAGGAAGGAAGGAAGGAAGGATTCAGGGAAGGAAAGGAGGGAGGAAGGAAGGGAGGAAGGAAGAGGGAGGGAGGGAGGGAGGGAGGATGGAAGGAAGGGAGGGAGGGAGGGAGGGAGGAAGGATAGGTAGATATGCAGTTAGCTCTGAGAGATGTAGCAAATACAAATGCAGACTGTGCAGGACAATATGAATTTCAAATAAAATGCACATTTTAAAGTATAAATGTATCTCACCCATTAAGTAGGCTCAGGGCAATACTTGCGACATATTTAAAAAATCATTGTCTGGGGCTCACGCTGACTGGGTATCCTAAGCTATCGGACGACCCTGTACTAAACATCCAGAGTTGCTCTTCTAGCTCCCTTCCAGAGCTCCTTCACTGAGCAACTACATTTATTTTGGGGAACACAGCACATGTTGTCACCACGCAAAGTGCCTAGAAGCCCAGCAGGGGGTGGGAGCAGCTGGGAAGGTCCTTTCTCCCTGCCGCACTCCTCAGTTAGCGGCTGTGGCCCTGTGGACCGTGCTCTGTAAAGGAGCTGGGCTGGGTGGTTTTGCTAGGCTGCGCTCTGGCTCACAAAGCCTGCGGAGAGCAGCGGTGGTTGGTCCGGGAGGCATGGAGCTGTGCGGGGTAATCAGCCATCTCTGTGTTGGGACCTGCAAGCGCTTTCTCATGGTTTCCACCAACCTGGCCAAGCAGGTTTCTGCTTCTTCAGAGTCTTTAAATCCTGTGTTGAAAAGTCTGATCTGTGGCTAAGGGTGGCGCTTTACAACCCTGTGAGACAAAGCCCTGACTTGGCACTCTGGAAAGCTGCGGGGAATAAGAGCTATCTCTCCGTGTTCTGTTTTTTGTAAAAATTATGTGTACTTTTTAAAGGAAAAATATCCACTCACTCGTTAAATTATGTGGACATTGCCATGGTTACAGGGAAAACAGCAATGGGTTGTTCTCGTGGGTCTTGTTTGGAGACAGGGTCTCGTTCTGCTGTTCAGGGTGGCCTTGAATTCGCTCTGTAGGCCAGGCTGACCTTGAACTCACATTGATCCTCCTGCCTCGGCCTCTTGAGTCCTGGGATTACAGGCATGTGCCACCATGCCCAGTACCAATGGGGTTTTGCATCAGGAGAGAGGGGTTGGACACACCTTCAAATACACTAAAGGAAAGTGGAGATTTGTGGCCAAGGAGCAGGGCGGAGACCAATAGAGAGAAAATGACCAAGAGGCAGCCTGAGGGGCAAGAGAGACTGCCGCTAAACTGCCCTAGCAGGATTCTTGCAGGGTGACCCAAAGTCAGCTGAGCAACAGACAAGGATGAGGAGGAATCTAATGGGCCCCTTGGCGACTAGGTGTGCAGGGTGGGGTTAGCTGGCTCAGCTGACTAATCAGGATTCCTGCGAAAACTGGAGAAAGCAGAAAAGGCCACAAAACCCCGTATCAAATCCCACTTGAGGAGAGAGCGCAGGGGAGCCTGGTGAGTTTGTTTAGTTGAAGAAAGAATCTTCATGAACACACACACACACACATACACACACACTCACACATCCTCACAAAAGCAAGCTCTCTCTGCTCCCTGCACCAACTATAGGACTTCAGGTCACTCCAGGCTTCCGCTTTTCATCCTTTGCTCTGACGTGAACTCCTCGCTTAGCTGAGGCTGTGTCCAACCGCTGTTTCTCTGTTTCTCAGTGCGGCTCTGCAGTCTGCGGGACGTGACGCAGCCTCCCAGAGAGGCTTCGGAAGCCTCCCACTTCCAGTCCCTACTTCTCTGACGGCCATGGCGCCTGCCACCAGCTGCCCTCCCGGGTCTTTTGCTCGCAAGCTTCCCCGCAGATTCCCGGCGTCTTTGGGACACCCTTTGCTCGGATGGATGGCCGCTGGATATTTACCACACACTACTAGGGTGCACTCCTGGAACTGCTGGGCACACCTTACCCACGCCCCGCCCAGACTGAAAGGAGGCGGGTCTACCCTCTCTTCCCTATTTTATAGCTTACCTTGACCTTGCTTACCTAGCCATGGCTCCTCCCTAACAGGACTGCTGCCTTGGCAACTGCACAGTGAACTATGGGGCAAACACCAGCTAGCCCTGTCCCTCTAGCAGCGTGTTTAAAGCTATTTTATGTGTCTCTCTGTAATACTTTTTCTCAGCGAGAACCCCATCCTTTTGCATAACAGCTGGGTGTCATGAAAACATATTAATTTTGCACCAGATGTGCAACCTGGAAATTTTCTTTTCTTTTTTAACTGTGTGGCTTCCTGAAGATACAGTCAAAGAGATGAGTGAGCACAGAAACTGAGGGAAAACCTGAATAAACCCGCTAGCTTCACTCCACAAGTGCTTTTAGTCACTTGCTCTTAGCTGATTTTAAAAATCACTGATTTTAGATGTCACCACAGCTAAGCAATATCACTAGTCTCCAGTTTAATTCGTGCAGATGGCGCATGGCCCACAATAGCTGCCCAACCTCTTTTGCCCAGACCTGAAGTTTGCTTTTGTGCCTGGGCCTGCACAGGTGTCTGATGAGTGACCGTTTGACCTCAGGAGGCAGAAAATTCCACCTTTAGATCACAGTATGTCCTCCACTTTTTGTTTTGTTTTTTTGAGACAGGGTCTCACTGTGTGACTTAGGCTGCCCTTGAACTCACTATGTAGCCCAGGCCGATCTCAAACTTGTGGAGCTCCTCCTGCCTCAGCCTCCCAAATGCTGGGATCACAGGTGTGCACCACCACATCCAGCCCTCTCTACTACTTTTTCGTGGTAGTTCTTTTTTTTTTTTTTTTTTTGTGGTGCCGGGGATCGAACTCAGGGCCTTGTGCTTGCAAGGCAAGCACTCTAATCACTGAGCTAAATCCCCAGCCCCTATGCTACTTTTTGAACACGCAGTCCAGGAAGAGCCGTCTGCTTCAATCACTGCTTACGTCACCTCCAATCACTTCTCCCCACGCCTTAAACCCTGCGTTTTCAAAAACAAAATGTTTTCTAAATTTTTATCAGTCCACGTTCGTAGTAATGATTCTGTCCACCGTGGGGAGTTCGTGCCTGTATACAACCCATCTTATTCTTTTCTCATCTTCTTCCCTTCTCTACCTTCCCCCTTCCTCTATCTCTTGGTCCCCTTCCCATTTGCAGCTCCCTGTTTCCTATTATCTACTTTTTATTTTGTTTTTTTAATTTATATTTTGAGTTTCTTGTATAAGAGAAACCACACAATATTTAAACTTGTGTGTCTGATTTTTTTCCAGTTAGCATTATGGTCTTAAGGAGCATGTTTAGGAGTAAAATTTCATGCTGTTATGGTTTGTGTCTAGATGTCCCCCCAAAGCCTCATGTGGTAAGAGGTAGCTGGCCCTAGAGTGTGTGATTACTAAATTAATCCACTGATCGGTTTGGCATGTTCTGCTGGGATCAAGGATGTGACACTGAGATTAAGGGTATTAGGATTAAGGGTGGGAGAACTGCCCACCCTAAAGCCAGGTAGCTTGGATAAGATATAAGATACAGGAAGAAGCTGGTGAGCTTGCTTGCTTGCATTCCTTGCCTACCTTGCTGACTTCTGCCTGTCTGCCATGTCCCCCTGCCTTGGACCCAGCTGACTGCGGACTGAAACCTCTACAAACTGTGAGCCAAATAAACCTTTCTTCCCCCAACTTTGGGTGTCAGGTATTTTGTCCCAGTAAGGAGAGAAAAGTAATTAAAACACATGCTATGAGTAATTACAGACGTAATGATAAGATACTGCAGAAGCAGCACATATAACAAAAAGTTCACACAAATTCCATCTGATCAACGGCTACCGGTGGTCACTGTGCTGTTACTTGAGCTGTGGAAGTTGGAAGAGAACTACACCGTGTTGAAGCAACATAATCTCACAGTTAAAACATAAGAATATCCCTTCCCAAGTCCCTTTCCTAGAGCGAGTCAAACCCTGTCAGAAACCTTCCCAAAGAATTCCCCTCACATCTCATTGGCCAGAATTGTGTCTTGTGCTCACCCCTAAACCAATCACAGCAGAGCGCACAGAGCAGCGATGATGGTCTGTAGCCCCTCAAGCTTTGTCCCACTAAGAGGAGATGAAAAGAACACGTCTGTGACCCCGAGTGACACGGCTATTCTGTGACATTATGGTGAGGAGGCTGTTGGAAAGGACTTGTTCTAAAAGACCTTATGAATTCTCAGCTCTTCGTAAAGGTTCCCATGTCCTGGCTTCCTGCTGGATTTGTGTCACTGGTGCTGTTGACATCTAGGGACTGGGGTGCCTGTGTCTCGTGCAGACAGTGATCAGGTGTTGCTCAGCCTAGATGAATCTAAAGTATCTCCAGGCAGGGACTGCCAGCTCTTCACAGGGCAGGGACACGTCCAGACTCAATGACAAAGCACCAGCACAGATGCCTCCAGACCACAGACACCTGTACAGCAAAATAGAGCCCCAAGAAAGACAGAGACTCGACCATACGTTGTTTGGGAGTGACCTGGTGGTGGAGGTCAAGGAAAAAGGGAAGAGAAAGCAGTCAGCACCGGCAGATGGCCAAGCCAACGCTCTGCAGGCCGCTGTGCCCTGGTCCTGAGGGGAGGCGGGCAGGCAGAACGCGTCCAGGAGTCACCCATCTGAGAAGCCAGGAGGTCGGGGAGGCCGCAGTGAGCTGACCACAGCCTGGCACAGCGCATGCAGAAAGAACAGGGCTCCTCACCCTGACCTGGGCAGAGAGGGGTGTCAGCCTGGCAGGACGGCGCGACTGCGTGGGGTGGGGATCCAGGGTGTGCGGGCCACTGGAAACCAAGAGGAGAAGCTCGGACCCAACAGGACAGATGGCTGGGAGCCACTGAGAGTTCCAGAAATGAGGGACCAAGTCCTGGACTTGCATGGAATCCAAGAGCACAGGAGAAGGCCCAGGAGGAGAACAGTCTGAAGAAAGCACGGACCGGGCCGGGGTGACAGGCAAGGGCGTCACTCGGGCAGCCCCCAGAGCCCCACATCACACAGGCCAGGGCTCCGCTCAAAGCCCTGCTGCTCCACTCTGGAAACTCCATCTGTGACGTGCATCTTCTCGGGGAGGCTGGACGAGAAATGAGGAATGCCGCGTGGTAGGGGCTTCGGCCAGCACCAACTCCTCTACCCCAACCGAGGCGGGAACAGCGCAGCCAAGGCTGGAGTCGGACGGAGCCAGGAGCCCCTTCCAGGTACCCAGCTCGACACTGTGAGGCCACATAGGAGCCAGGTGCCCGGCTCTGCTTCCCCACGTGCAGCCAGGTCCCATGTTTTCACTCTGCACCGGGCTTTGCACATTGTGTGACTGGTCCTGGGTCACAACGGCCACTGAAAGGGGAGGATTTCAGGTGCAGATGACTGGTGGGAAAGCCTCACAAAAGCCAGCATGTTTATGGGAGGGGACAGAAGTGGGCGCAGAGGTCAGAGGGCTGGGGGGTAGCTAGCAGCTCTATCATGTGACCTCTGGCCATCCTCGACGAGTGACTTAAATCTAGCTGCTTAATTTTCAAAAATTTCTTTGCAGCATGATCAACAAACATGGTGAATGTATAAAGAAAATTTAAAAATATATTATAGTAAAATATATATTCCATGAACTCCCTCAAAATCCTTCCCTCACTTCAAACACACCTATCCCGTGGTTCTTGCCACTTTCTGAAGCAGTTCTGGAGGCCTTTTTCATGAGTGTCCTTACCAGATGTGATTCCAAATACAGTCAGTACCATCCAACAGAAAAGTAGACTCACGAACACACAATGCTGTGTTCACTGGGTCTGGCATCGTGTGACTTCTGGCTCTTCCCCAAAGTCAAAAATTATCATGAAAGGTAAATGTTTTGAATCAATTCAGGACATCAAGGCAGCCAAGACAACACAACCAAAAACACCCCAGGACGAGGACTTTGGAAACTACTCCAGAAAGTGACAAGAATGACGGCACAAACATGTTCAAA